>JAJIBD010007357.1:0-114192 GCA_021461705.1 Cryptotis parvus | reverse complement strand
GAGGAGGGATGGGTGCTGGAACACTGTATGACCATAACCCAAACATGAACATCTTTGTAATTGTATATCTCACGGTGGTATAATAAAATATATATTTTTTTAAATTAGGCTAATAATTCTGCAGAAAAGGTGTGAGCTACATAGGTGGGGCCAGGACCATCTCCCTCAGTATCTCAAACACCCAGCCTGTGGTGACCCTAAGGGAGCAGCTGGGCAGCCACTCTGATCCCAAGTCCCCAGCCTTGGCACTGAGGGGAGCTTCAGAGAAGACAAAGTTCAGGCAGGAGTTGGTACATGACTTCCTCCCTGGGAGGGTAGCTGGGACTGAAATTAATGGACAGAAGGAGTAATTGGAGTGAGTAGGGACAACAATGGCTTCTGGAACCTGGCCTGTGCCAGGCTACACAGTTGCTCAAGGCTCTTTCAGCTCAAGTCCCCACATGCTCTTGGGCTCTTGTCCCTCACCCAGGAACAAGGACAGCAACGTGAGAAGCTTTGTTACCTCTGGGCATGAGGAGGCTGGGATCCAGGTCCTGCTCTGTCACTGTATCACTGTGTGTCCTTAGGCAAGTCCTTCCACTCTCTGGTCCCTATCACCTGTAGGTTTGCTAATCTAGACCATCAGGAGGGTGTTTTCCAGGTTAACATTTTAGCATTCTGCAAAGAAGTCCTGAGTCAGGCAGATATGAGATCAAATCCTCCCTCTGTCCTTCCAGCATGTCTCCCAATATTTAAAAAGATAGCAGCCAGGCAATAGTACAGTGGGTAGGGCACTTGCCTCTGGCGACCGACCCAGGTTCCATCCCCACCATCCTATATGGTCCCCCAAGCATTGCCAAGAGTAATTCCTGAGTGCAGAGCCAGGAGTAACCTCTGAGCTTCGCAGGGTGTAGCCCTCAAAACCAAAAACCAAAAATAAAATGATAAATAGCTCCTTCACAGGGTTACTGTCAAGTTCAAATCAAGTCACAGTTGCTGACACTTGATATGGCCTGTAAAATCCCCACCACACCCATGGAGGCAGGTCTCATCGGTCCTGTCGCCGGAACTCATGGAATAAGACAGAGCAAGGATTCTGATCATAGCTTGTCCAACCCAAGTCTGTTTCCCCGATCCACAGAGGGGAAGCATTATACATCCTCAGTACTTGTGGAAAAGAGGAGACCAAATTCCCAGATGTTTAACATAGCTTTAGAGGAAACTCTATAAAGCTCCCCCCCAATGAGCAGATGAGGACACCAAACCCCAAAGCATGAAGAGACAAGTCCTGGCCCAGTGCCCAAATGGTGACAGTATCCTGGCTTAGAGCTCCCTCAGGTATTTGAAACTGCAGTGGGTCTCAAGTTCCACATGCAAATCTGCTGGCTGGTAAGCAGCCCCAACCCAGGCTGATCTCAGGACGCATCACTGGACTGATTAATATCTGAATATTAGGGCAGTGTTTCTGGAAATGCCTTTGCCTTCCTCTCCAGTGCCTGAATTCCATCCAGACCCAAGTTTGTAGGTCTTTGAATTACAGAATTGGAAAGTTGCTCTCGGCTCCTGGACCCCTGCGCTCAGACGCTGAGGGCTTGCTGTGAGCAGAACGTGCAGGAGGCATGGAGGGACGGAGCTCCGTGGAGGTGAAGGAACTGCCTCCCTGCCCCTGCCCTCCGGGAGTTCCCAGTTGAATCAGGCAGAGAGAAGTGCCCTTGCTCAAGAATAATTGCTCAAAGATGGACAAAAGTGATAAAAGCCATGGCTGGGTGCTGGTGCATGTCAACAGTCACTCTCCCTGCTGGCTGGTAGAAACCTGGTATCATCTTTCTGGGGGGCAGTTCTGTGACAGATATCAAAAAATCAGTATCACTGTACCTGCTCTTGAACATGGCACCAAGGACATGTTATAGGTGAGGTCAAAGAGTTAGCCCTCACTTGGGCTTATGCGGCATTGTTTGTAGTGATGGACTATTGGCGCTAACCTGAATGTCTCTCGCTGGGAGGCTGGTGAATGAGACGGCTCTATCCATACAAGTTATCGCAGAACATTCAATGCTAGAGTGAAATTCAAACTCTCTTTGTGAGGTGGGGTGGGTAGACAGCTATGGCGTCAAGCGGAGCTATGGTGTGACAGCATTTTTGTTTGAAAAATAACAATAACATTTAAAAATATATATGGCGTGATGGCATTTTTTGTTAAATATACAACTTTTTATCATTTTAGCATTTTGTTAAATATATATGGACTGTTAAATATGTTATGTTTATGTTATCAATAATATCATTTACTGATATTAATTTCAATGTATTATTAATTATCACTTATATAAATATATGATATATTTATCTTAAATATGTTATATTTATATATACTGATATATGTATGTATGTATGTATATGTGTATATAAGTATTTATATATATATGGACCATTATCATACAGAGGCTGAAAGTTCACCTTGCATTCTGCAGAGCCCATTGAGGTACCCTAATAGGGGAGGTCACACCTGAACACAAGGCCAGGAGTAAGCCCTGAGAACTGTCACGTGTGGCCTAAACATGCCCCCACATACACAAAGGAATATATATGTACGTATACACACATATACATGTATCTAATATTTGAGTTGCTTTTGGTCATGATTCAACACTATAACATAGATGCGCTTCTTTTAACCATTTTAAAGAATTTTGAAAAACATCAAAAAATTCTTTGAATTTCTGTTTTATCACAGAATTAACAAGATTCTTTCGGAGACTTTAGGAGACTGCCCCACGTGCGTAGCTAGAGTTAGACCTCAGCGAGCCTGTGCAGGTCCCCCTGCGGCAACCAGCTCCCGGTTTGCAGACAAGCCACCAGGGAGATCAACAGCGACTCTGGGTCCTGAGAGACAGGACAGTGGGTAGACACTTGCCTTGCACAAGGCCAACCTGAGTTCAGTCTCTGGCAGCCCGTATTCAGTAAGTCAAAGGTGTTTTGTGGTTGTTTGTTTTTAAAATAAGGACAACAGTGATTCTCTGTGGATGGTCAATTATGCACTTTTTCCTTCCAACTTTTCTATATTTTCTCCCGTCTCAATATAATTCTTTTATTCCAAATAACACTGGCCTATTGGGCTCCATAAATCAAAAAAGAGTAAATGCCCGAAATGTCCAGACAGCACTTCCCTGACAAGTCCTTCCCTGCGAGGGGATAGCTTCAGGCTAAGGGCAGGAACCCTAAGACCTGGTCGTTAGCTAGAACTCCAGTGAGAAGCCCCTCAGCCCAGAGAGCCCCATTGGGCCAAATCCCAAAGGCAAGGATCTAGGCTTCACATTCATCCTGAATTCCAAGCCAGAATTCCCCCTCCATGGGCAGTTCAGGGTGACCACAGCCCCACTGAGTCCTTGTAAGGCCCCTAGCTCCTCACTTCACATGGAGTTAGGGGGAGATTGGAAACAGGTGGCAAGGATTTTTAAATAGCAAAGGAAAAATTATTTTCTCCCCAAATCATCTAGGAATTCTCTGAGTTCTACCCATCAGTATTAGCTGACTCATGTCATTGTTGTCTTCAGTTGTTACACCTTGAGCTGACGACTGTGATGAAATTATCCCTCACAACTGCTCTTTGAGGGCTATGTTCCGTTCCAACCTCTGAGGAAAGGGAGGGGTTGGGAACTGGGCCAAAGAATTGGAGGTGGGGAGCAGGGATGAGGAGGAGAAAGGGAAGGCGTTGTAATCATAGTAAAAATAGCAACATGATAATAAAATAATAATAATAAAGTCACCAAACATTTATTGAGAACTCACACATGCCAGAGGTTTTTACACACATTATCTCTTTGAATCCTTCCTTAAAATGCCATGAGGTAGGCACTGCTATTAAATCAATTTTGCAGGTGGGAGAACCCAGGCTGGATGACACCAAATAATTTGCCCAAGGTCATGTAGCTAATAAATGGTGCAGTTAGAATTATAAACCCAAGTTCTCCTCTTGCTAAAGCACTTTATTCCCAAGGTTATAGGGAGTCTCGGACTTTACATGTGTCAGAAAATACATACATACTTCACAGATAGTTTTTATGTCCTAGAAACTGCTGTTTTCATTCTTTTTTTAAATTTTATTATACCACTGTGCTGTTTTCAAGTCACTAGATTGGGAAGATCTGACAGCCTTTCTTGTGGTTTCTATAATGGCAGTGTTGTGATCATGTAGTTCTAGGTTGCATCCTAGTGCCAGTGTTACTCATTTCCATGTCTCTGAGCTTCAGTATTCTCACTGCAGAACGGATCCTGATAATACATATATCCTTAGTGACCATAAAGTTTTGAAACAGGGGCTGGAGAGATAGTATAGGTGCTTGTTTTGAGTAGGGCTCTTGTCTTGCAAGTGACCAACCCAGGTTTGATCCTCAGCATCCCATTTGGTTCCCTGAGCACCACCAGGATTGATTCCTGAGCACAAGCCAGGAGTAGCCCATGATCGTAGCCTGGTAGGGCTCAAAACCAAAACAACACAAAATAACAACCAACAAACAAAAATTTTGAAACATAGCTCACAATTTTACCTGTATTATAGTACGATATAACTAAGCCATTCACAATCTATTTGCTTAGTTGCCTGCTTTTTGGACTTAAGATCACACCAGGCAGCTTATGGGAAGCATATGTGTATGTTTTTACATCTGTGTGTAAACACATGCATGACCCTAAGTATGTGTGTAAGGAATTTAGCTTTCAGTTTTTGGCTTTTTTTTTTTTTTTTTTTTGCCTTTTTGGGTCACGCCCAGCAATGCTCAGGGGTTACTCCTGGCTCTTTACTCAGGAATTACTCCTGGCTGTACTTGGGGACCATATGGAATGCCGAGGATTGAACCGGAGTCAGCCGTGTGCAAGGCAAATGCCCTATCCACTGTGCTATGGCTCCGGCCCTTTAACATTCAGTTTGGCATCTAGTAGGTACCTAACACATGCTAGGAGTTGTTCTTTTTTGTTTGGTTTTGTTCTGGGGCCCCTCCAGCAGTACTCAGGGTTGAATCCTGGCTCTGTGCTCAGGGACCGCTCTAGTGGAGCTCAGGGACCCATATGGGGTGCTAGGGGACCAAACCTGGGTGGCCACATGCAAAGCCAGCGCCCTGCCTGCGGTGTTATTGCTCCAGCCACCAGGAACTGTTCCTTTTCATATCCCTCCATCCTTAGTTCAATCTCACCATGTATTTTGTTTGATTATTTAGTCTGGGGGCCCCTCACTGTGTTTGCTGAGTGCTTGCATGTGAACACTGTGACTGTCTAGGTGGGGGGGAGGGACTCTTCCGTTAGTGGGACATAAACACCAGGGAGACAATCAGTGCCAGGGAGGTGCTGCCAGACTTCTCTGAGGAGGACAAGCTTGCCAGAGAGATCTGGCTGGTAAGATGTAAAATTAAAAAAAAATAATAATCACATTTATAAAGTCCAGAAATGCACAGATTTGGACCAGCGCAATAGCACAGTGAGTAAGGTGTTTGCCTTGCTGACTTGAGTTCCCTCCCCAGCATCCCATATGGCCCCCTGAGCCCTACCAGGAGTGATCTCTGAGCACAGAGCAGGAGGAAGCCCTGAGCACTGCCTTGGCCCACATATCAGAAAAAAATTAAAAGACTTGAAAAAATAAAAGAATGCACAGATCTTAAATGCCTTGAATTTCGACAAGTCACCTAATCACCACTGGAATCAAGTTCCAGAACATTCCCATGTCCCCAGCCCATAGCCTGTCCATGAACCTCTCCTCTCCAAAGGCAGTCACAGCTCTGCATTGTTTTTTCCTGTCATAGAGTAGTTTTGCCAGTTCTTGACCTTCCTATAAAAGGACTATTCATAATGTTCTCTTTTTGTGTCTGTCTTCTTTCATTTAACATGGGTGGTATGACCTGCGCTAAGCCTCAAAGCATGGCTGGGGTTGAAAAAGCAAAAATTGTGCCAAGAGGGAAAAGTGGGGTAAAGAGAAGAAGTAAACAAGGCGGGAAAGGAGGAAAAAAACCAAAAATTATATTTGGGGGAACAGTGATTATGGCTAGAGTAAAGAGTACACATGGGAAATAGTGGAAAAGAAGAATGAAAAGGTAGACTGGAGTCTTGCTTTGCAGGGTTTTATATAAGCCACATCAAGCAAGGCATGTGGGCTTTAGCCTAAGGGCAGTGAGGAACCAACTAGGATTTCTGAACAGAAAAGCAAACTCTGAAGATGCAGGTTTTGAGAAAATCACTTCATCACTTGAATCCCTTTATTCATCGATTTGCTCAAGTGGGCGCCAGTAACATTTCTTTGAGAAAATACATGTATAATTAAAATTAAATATAGGGGCGGAGCGATAGCCCAGTGGGTAGGGCGTTTGCCTTGCACGCGGCCGGCCTGTGCCCGGCCTGGGTTCGACCCCGGCACCCCATATGGTTCCCCGAGCACCGCCAGGAGTGGTTCCTGAGTGCAGAGCCAGGAGAAACCCCTGAGCATCGCGGGTGTGACCCAAAAAAGCAAAAAAAAAAATAAATAAAATAAAATAAAAAATAAAATTAAATATAGATAGATGAGCAGATATTACACTTTCTGTAAATGATGTACTGAAGTAAATCAATAATGATGTGATGAATAAGTCATTAATTTAGCCACAGCAGGTAACGCAAGAATGGAGTAGACATTCTGAAGGTCAGGTTCATACATTTGCACAAACATGCATGTATTCTTTCAAAGTCTCCTAAATTTTTTCAATTTTTGATGTTTGGGACACACCTGGCAATGCTCAGGGCTTACTCCTGCCTCTGATCCCAGGAATCACTCCTCGTGAGGCTCAGGGACCATATGGGATGCTGGAGATGATACCTACTTCAGTTGCCTGCAAGGCAAACACCTTATCTGCTGTATGATACAGCAGGAACTAAGGTGAACAGCTCCAGGTCTCAGGTAGCCAATCCTGCGCATGGAATAGGTACCAATCAGAATGTAGAAGGGAACACCTGGGGGGGGGTGGGATTTGGCAGCAAACAAAAGGCATCCCCAGGTCCTCGCTCTCTCTCTGACCGGCGCTTCCATGATGGCTCTCTCTCTCCCTCCCTGGATCAGGTAGGGCAGCATGCCCAGGTACAGGGCCCAGTACAGGCATGGCCAGACTCAGGCCCAGGTTACAGTAGGGCCTGGATGCCCAGGATAGCTCAGGTTTAGGCAGGGCCCAGTTGCCCAGGTAATGGTAAGGTACTGGGCATGGAGTCTCACCCACGTGCACAGGGTAGAGGCTGAAGAGTAAGGAAAGCCGGGACAGGAAACAGGGATGCTGGGGCACAGTTGGGAGGCCCAGCGGCAGGTATGGAGCACAGGGATCTTGTTCACGTGCATATGGTTTTGGCCGAAGGCTGGGAGAGCTGGAGAGCTTTCACAGGACAGAGAGAGCGGCACAGGAACAGGACTGGGCCATCGTTCATGGGAGGCGAGTAGACTGCGTGGGACAGACCCAGGAACTTCGTTCAAGGGTAACAGAGAGGCCTAGACATTTGGGGAGGGACCTGGAATCATCTGTACAATAAAGTAACTTTTGGGGCCCAGCGGGTAGGGCGTTTTCCTTGCACGCAGCCAGCAAAATGCCGGCCCGGGTTCGATCCCCAGCATCCCATATGGTCCCCCGAGCACCGCCAGGAGTAATTCCTGAGTGCAGAGCCAGGAGTAACCCCTGAGCATTGCCGGGTGTGACCCAAAAAAGCAAAAAAAAAAAAAAAAAAAGTAGCTTTCAATCTTCTGAGTTTTTTATGCAAATCTCTCATTCAATTCTCAAGAACCCACTAGCATAGGAAAATCCACGTTCAGCGTTAACACTATACTGTCACTCCACCCCTAAAAAATATCTATATATATATATATATATATATATATATTTGCCTTTTTGGGTCACACTCGGCATTGCTCAGGGGCTTCTCCCAGCTCTGCACTCAGGAATTACTCCTGGCGGTGCTCAGGGGACCATATGGGATGCCGGGGATCAGGCACAGGCCAGCACAGGCCGGCTACGTGCAAGGCAAATGCCCTACCCGCTGGACTATCGCTCCGCCCCAGTCTCCTGTATTTTTGACCTAGCATGGTCCTATGTGTGCAGTGACATTTCTATCTGGGGAAGACCCCACTTAGGCCACAGGGTCCTAAGCTATGGCCCAGCCCACCTTAGCAGTAGTCTCTCCGTGTGACACAATGAAACAGTCTAACAAAGCCTTTCTCAGAAATGCACTTCATTGCTACATGGCACTTGGCTGGAGTCTGTTCATTCATTTATTCACCCCCAAAGCATTTACTGGGGACTGGGCTCTGACCCACTGGATGGAACCACTCTGGTGTAAATGGTGGGTCACGGGCTGAAGCATCGTGTCTGTTTCAGTGGCCTGCCCAGACAGGTCATCTCCCCTCACTCTCACTGTGGTCCTGTCTCTCCTCCCGTCAAAGGACTGGAGGGTGAGTGACCAGCGGGTCTTTCAGGACATGGTGAGAATTCATATTTGCGGGAGGTGGGCTGTGCAGACCATGCTGGAGGCCAGGGCAGAGCTGCACCAGCGAGGCCTCGGCCACGTTTTCCAGGAAGCTGGTGCTGTAGCTGGTGTCCGGTAGCAGACAGTAATAGCTTGAGCAAATCAGTTCACATCTCTGGTCAGTTTCCATATCTGAAAAATGGAAACCATCACTTTTCTTTTTTTCTCTCCATAATGACATCCATAAATTTGTCACAGTTACAAAATGTTTGGCACAATGTGGGCATGAAGGGCTGCATAAAAGGTTGCCAAAGAAATTCCTCTAGAGCCCATTGTAGCTGTAAAGGGAGATTTATTACATTAAAATGTTCAAGAGATGTTTTTGCTGTAAGGGTGAAAAGCTGCAGAAGTTGTTGAAGCCCATTGTTTTTTATTTTCTGTAAATCTCACCATCTGACCCCCTCTGGGTTCAAACGGGGCATAAGAATAGCCCAGTGGGACTCTGCATGAATGGGAGCTTGTGGGCCCAGACTGGTCTTAGGGATGCTGATCCTCCTCCCCAGCCAGCCTTTGCCTCCTGCTGAGGTGTCTGAGGGCTGGGTGGGTCAGGATGGGAGGTCATAGGTCACTAAACCCAAAACAAAATAAACAAAACCCAAAGAGAGGGAAGCAATGTTGTATTTCCCTGGTGGGGCCCATTTTATAACACCCCCAGGCTCCTGAGGGAAACATCTCTGCTTACCATAAACTAATCCGTCCTGGAGAAGTGAAGGGCGACTCTGACCCAAGGCACTAAAGAGTGAAATCCCTGGGTGATGGGTTTGGGCCTGGCAAGTTTTCTAGGTCTGTTCCTTTTGTGATGCGGGCTTGGCCTCCCCTCCCTCCTGGGGCTCCCTTGGGGCTGGGGACCTTGCAAACAGTTTATATGGCTAGAGGCTGCTGGATGGGCAGCATGGATGGGGACTTCAAAGGCCAGTGCTTGGCAAAATCAGATGCTGGTGGATGATGCTATCTAACACTAATTCTTTCTTGATTCTCTCCCTCCCTCCCTCCCTCCCTCTCTCTCTCTTCCTCTCCCCTCTCTTTCTCCCTCTCCTCCTCTCTCCTCATCTTCTCTCTCTCTCTCTCTCTCTCTCTCTCTCTCTCTCTCACTCACACACACACACACACAGATACACACATTTCAAAGCAACAGATCATAAGTTGTAGCTGGGCAAATCTTACTGAACTTAAGTCTTTAACAGTCAAAGGAAGTGACCCAGAAAGGGAGTTACTGAATTTGGTACCCCCCCAATCTATTGCACATAGAGCAGTGGCCTGGAACTAAAACCCTGTCTTCTGTCTCTCATGCTCTCTCCTACTGTATAAAATAGTACAGGAAACAAGTGAAAACACATGTATTTGATTCTCAACAACCATCCTTGAAGGAAAATTTATTATTTTCATTTTAGAGATGAGGCTATGGACCAGAGAAATAGGTTATAAGCTTCAGGGTCACAGCTAATCAAAAAGCTAAACCAGTATATAGTATGAAACCAATATCCAAGGTCAGGGAAAACATGCATCAGGAAGTCTTGTCAAAGGTGGAATCTACCACAAATGTGTGGGTGTCAGAAGTTAGGTAAGATGGAGAAAGGAACAGTGTGCTAATAATTGTCAAAGTGATAATACCAGCCTAGAACTGAGCATTGAATACAGGCAAAAAGATATACATGATAACCTCTAAACGTATGTATTGTAATCCACAGTGTGTAAGAGAAGGAGAGGAGGGAGAGAGAGAGAGAGAGAGAGAGAGAAGAGAGAGAGAGAGAGAAGAGATAAAGAACTTGCCATAGAGGCAGGCTGGTGGGGATGGGGGCGGGAATTGGGAACATGATGGTGGGAAATGGGCACTGGTGGAGGGATGGGTGCTGGAACACTGTAAGACTGAAACCCAAACATGAAGTTCTTTGTAATTGTATATCTCTCGGTGGTATAATAAATTATTTTAAAAATTTAAAAATTAAAAAATAGGGGCCAGAGAGATAGTCCAGTGGGTAGGGCATTTGCCTTGCATGCAGCCGGACCCAGGTTTGATCCCTGGCAGCCCATATGGTCCCCTGAGCACCATCAGGAGTAATTCCTGAGTGCAGAGCCAGGAATAACCCCTGAGCAATGCCAGGTGTGACCCAAAAAGAAAGAAAAATTAAAGAAAAATTTAAAAAAAGCTGAACCAGGATCTGATCCTAGGTCTGTCTTAGGACCTGGAACTTGTAATCTTTACTGTTAAGCTCACTGAAACATAATATCCCTTTAATGGAGGGCCTTCCCTTTCAATACCCCCAAACACCTCTCTGGCTCCAGGATATCCCCAGAGAGTGCAAAGTATGACAGTAAAACAAAAGGGTCCCCAACATGTCCCACCCAGATGGGGATGTGTCTGCTTTGTCACTTGAGTTCAAGGGCATCCAAAGGAAATAGGGGCCCTATTCCAGGTTAGTGGCCCACTAGCAGTTTGCGTATATGAGGAGTAAACACAGCCACCGGCTATCGACTCAAGTCACTGTCACCGGCCTATAAAGACTTACCTTCCTGGAGGTTTCTCCAGGGCCTGTCAGTGGGCAGTACTGGGGATGTTTGCACATGACATAGGAGGGGACAAATGACTGGTTTATTATGAAAGGGGAGAGGGCTGACACGAAAGGAAGCCTCTCTTTCGGTAGCACTAACAGCCAAAGCAATTGAGTCGTGACTCAAATTTTCAAGGAGCGGGGCAGAGAAACACTCATGCTTACTTCCCCGCGAGTCTGAGTGAGCACACGGTGAGTAAGCTCCGTCACCACGCACGGCAGCCTGGGGCTAAGTGCCCTGGGTGGAGATGCAAAGAAAGAAACAACACAAAGAAACTCAGTGTTTCACCAGAGACCGTGAGGTGCCCATCCCTAATGATAAACCTCTTCGACACTCTCGGGACACCATGCACAAGAGTGGGGTGACCTGCTTTGCATGTGTTATCTCATTGATTCTTTGCCAAAACCATACAAAGTAGGAGCTATGTGTGCCCACCTTAAAGATGAAGAAACTGAGGCTCAGAGAGATTTAAGGACTGCCCAATGTGACACAGTAAATAGTAAGTCAATACTAGAACTCAAGTAGCCTTCGCTTCCGGAATCCAAGCTGTCAGCATGATGTGCTGTCCATTGTGCACACATGCACACATGTGTATGTGTGTGATAGAGCAGACATTCTCCAGTACAGATTCCTGCATTACTAGGAGAGATTAGAGAACTTTTATATTGTTTCTTATTCCTACCCTTTTATATCCTACACACTTAGGCATCTATGCTATCAAAGCAAATTTTGACCAAATCTAGTTGTAGCTAAGAGACAGGAGGTACTAGAGTGATAGTACCGTGCTAGGACTTGCCTTGCTGGCAGCCAACCCAAATCTGATACGACCCCTCCAGCCCTGCTAGAAGTGATCTCTGAGTGCAGAGTTAAATGCTCAAAAATGAGAGTCGTATTATGATTTTAATAATTAAGTAATTCTCTATATTAATTGAGTGAGGAAGTGTTCATGATATAGATAGCTAAGTCTTAGGTGGACGTTTCAGAGCAAATAGAGAATGGAGCACGGGAGGAACAGAAATACAGAAATAAAGTCATTCTGGGAGGAAACTCTGGCCACAGTATTGCGTGTACCCAGTAACAGGCAGCCTGCCCTAGTACAGACTGAAAAGGCCTGTGGGAGCAAGAGAGGTGGTGGGATTGATGCCAACGTTTGAGGGGCTGCCTCTCTGAGGAACTGCTACAAAGGCCTGATCTCATGCTTAGACCCTCCAGGACAGTTTATAAGCCCCACATCCTCTGCTGCTTGACTCCCTGCTTCCATACTGAAGGCCTTAAAAATTTCTACGAAGGCCAATTGTAGCTTCAGAAAAATTCTGGCCTGAGACTGGAGTGACAATACCACCAGTAGAGTGTTTTTCTTGTACCAGATATCAAGGCCAACCCAGGTCCAATCCCCAGCACCACATATGGTCCCCGAGCCCCCCAGGAGTGATCTCTAAGCAGAGTCAGGAGTAAGCCCTGAACACAGTCAGGTGTGGCCCAAAACCAAAAAAATAATAATAAAGTTATAAAAAAGTCTCACCTGGGGCAGGAGCGATAGCCCAGTGGGTAGGGCATTTGCCTTGCACACAGCTGGCCCATGCCGGTCTGGGTTCAATCCCCGGCATCCCATATGGTCCCCCGAGCACCGCCAGGAGTAATTCCTGAGTGCAGAGCCAGGAGTAACCCCTGAGCATTGCCAGGTGTGACCCAAAAAAGCAAAATAAATAAATAAATAAATAAAGTCTCACCTGAAGGCCAAGGCTCAGCAGGGCGCTGGTCTTTATGCCTCTAAGCTCCTGAGAAGGTGTTGGCCTGGAAATCCCTCCTGCCCTCACCCTTTCCAGGGAGATCAAAACTAAACAAATACCCAGAGCAGCCTTTGAAGGAAAAAAGACTTAAGATATAGAAGGCCCTTATGGGCTAATTGTGCCTACTTGAATCTCTCTGAGCCTGAGGCAGGCCCTGCCCAGCCCAGCCCAGCCCACCTTGCCTCAACTACTTCCACCTGAGCAGGTAACACTGTCTCTGGTCATTCTCTTCAGCCTGAGTGATGCCTTGACCCTCTGTGTTCAAGCCAGTCTCAAGCATTTTCCTTTGTAGTTCCTCCAGGTAATCCTCCAGAGATCCAGACTGATACCTGTATGTGGATGAGAGGAAGGGACGCCCAATGTGTTTACCTTTGCAGTAGTGGTGGGAATAATAAATCTTTCTTTCTTTTAGTTTTATTTGTTTTGTTTTGTTTTGTTTTTTTGGGTCACACCCAGCGATGTTCAGGAGTAACTCCTGGCTCTGCACTCAGGAATTACTCCTGGCAGTGCTCTGAGGACTATATGGGATGTCGGGGAATCTAACCTGGGTCATCATTGTGCAAGGCAAACACCCTACCCGCTGTGCTCTCGCTCCGGCCCCAATAATAGATCTTTCTTAGTGATTTTTTTTTTCACTTTGGGAATGGGCAATAACTTGCTGAATGGTCCTGTTCAGATCCAGGCTGGTGATGCATGCTGCCACAGTTGGGCTACTGGGCCGGTGAAGTCCAGTTTCTCAGAGAGCAGACCCCTGGGGCTGAGCCAGCTCTCTCTCCAGGATTGAGGCTGCAGTCTCCTTGGCCTCTCTCTTGTCCCACTGCCTCCTGATCCCACTGATCCTGTCCTCAGAGGGAGAAGGACTCTCTACTCTGCACTCTGGTTCACCAACAGCTCATTTCTAGGTCTGGTTGCTACTTTGGCAAAAGGTGAGTGATCACAGTCATCTTTGTTAGTTTTGGGTTTTGGTGCTAGAACCAGGAACTCACATATGCAAAGCGTGTGATTTACTGCTGAGCTGTAGCTCTGGCCTGACTTTTTTTTTAATAATAGTTCTATTTTTTATCAGAAAGAATAATCAATAAATAAGCAACAGAAACAAATAGACAATCTGATGCATTAACAAGGGTACTGTCTGGTGAGGTTTTTCCATATTTATTATTAATACAAATGGCTTTTAATATATTTTATTATTTGTTTGTTTATTTGTTTGTTTGTTTATGCTTTTTGGGTCACACCCGGTGATGCTCAGGGGTTACTCCTGACTCTGCACTTAGGAACTACTCCTGGCGGTGGAGTAGTTCTATATTTAACAAAGATAGAGTAAGCAGAAGGTTGAAAAGAAGGGAAATATGGGGCCAGGGCGATAGCACAGCGGGTAGGGCCTTGGCCTTGCATGCGGCTGACCAGGGTTCAATTCCAGGCATCCATTACAGTCCCCTGAGGCACCCCAGGAGTAATTCCTGAGTGCAGAGCCAGGAGTAACCTTTGAACATTGCTGGGTGTGACCCATAAAGCAAAAAAAAAAAAAAAGAAGGGAACTAGATCCAGGCTCAAGATTCATTTCAGAGACACCCCAAAAAATAACTTTGGGTAGTAAGTTTCACTCCAATGCCTCACTTTTCCTTATTTGTAAAATAAGGGTAATAGTACTTACCTTAGAGGATTGTTATGGAGATTAAATGAGATTAAAGAACCTGGTGCCTGGCATGACAATACATTCTCACAAAATGCCAACAATGTTGCTGTAGGCTCAAAGAAAAACTTTGTGCCACTAAAGGGCTTCTGTGGGGCCGGAGAGATAGCCCAGCGGGTAGGGCATTTGCCTTGCAGCGGCCAGCCTATGCTGGCAGGGGTTCGATCCCCAGCATCCCATATGGTCCCCCGAGCACCGCGGGAGTGATTCCTGAGTGCAGAGCCAGGAGTAGCCCCAGAGCATTGCCGGGTGTGACCCAAAAAAGCAAAAAAAAATAAAATAAAATAAAATAAAATAAATAATAAAGGGCTTCTGTAGCATCCTTTTAAACTGTAGCTGGAGGTTGGGGGTGTAGCTCAACCCTGGCATATGAACCTTGGGTTCAATCCCTGGCACATAAAAACAAAACAAAACTGTAGTTCAGAATGCAACCACATCCGGGTATTTTTATTTTACTAAGCTTCTGCTGAAGGGTATTTATATAAATTCTAATTTTTCAGAATTATAACAGTGCTCTGATGCATATCCTTGAAGATAACTCTGTGCACACAGAGATTATTTGCCTAGACATAATTTCATATGAGCGAAATTGCTACATCAAAGGATAGAGTAAAATCTAAAGCCAAGGTTTGGTCTGATTCACACTCCCTCCAGCAAGGAGCTTGTTTTCCCTTACCTTGGCCAACACTGGGATTTAGCATTTTCTTTTATCTTTATCAACTTGATAACTGAAAAGTAACTGCTTATTATTCAGAGACTTTCTCTCAGTTCTTTCAGCGGAGTTTTCAGGGTAACTAGAGAGCCCACAATGACTCTTCCTGTTCAAGGCACCTCTAGGAAGAAATGTAAGTGCCATTGGCAGAATTTTGATACGAATCTAAAGTAAAGCAGATAAACAAGCTGCTAGTCTGGCCACCACTTTCCCCACCCTCTGCAAGCTTACTTCCAGGTCATACTATGAAGTTATATGTTCAAAGAAGACCCTTATCCTCCCATCCAAGTATTCACCAGGTCTGACTCTACTTAGCTTCCACGATCAGACCAGACTAGGTGCCATCAGGGTGGTGTGGCCGAAGACCAAGAGTCATATTTTCTGTGTAGTGTTTGGTCTTGACTTAAGTCCAAGGATGGGACAGAGAAGAATATGATAAAACCTTTAGAAAGTGCTAAGCATGAAGCCCAAATAGTGCTCCTGGAGCCTAATCCATATTGTGGTGATGCTTTACCTAAAATCTGAGGTTCCAATCCGAATCTTTAGGCTAAATGGGGTTCATCCCGCTGAACCAATTTTTCTACAAATAGAAACAATTATACAATATTTATCCCCCACTTCCACCACTATAGTTTTATCAGAGGTTCTAAGCATAGGAAAGGAAAGAGATCTACACAGAGCGACTCCAACATAGGAGTTGGTTCCACGGGTGGCTGGGTGCTAACAACTATATGTATGCAGTGGTAGGAAATAAGTCATAGCTGGAAACTCCTTGGTAACTGTGTGCTCACCTATAACTTCGAACTCTAACACAAACTTTTTAAGAGTATTATTACTTGCAATTGGCTTTACATTGAGATTTTATTTAATTTAATCCTTAAATCAACTCCATTGATGAATGATGGAGGTTCTGGAGCTTCCAGAACCGAGGTACATACTAGTGATAGGGAGAGAGGGATTCAATCTTGGGGTGAAAGATGACAGTGATTTCCCCAAAATGTCCATTAAACTGTGTGAATTATATGCATTCAGCAATTTTTCCATCAATCTGACAAATATTTACTGAGCACTTACATTACAACTTCGAACAGGAGATATATGAATTTTGTATTAGTTTCCCTTATATAATTTCTGCATTACAGATGTTCACAAATGCTTCTTATCTGACCATCACCAACCTGTCTACTTTCTCCCCTTTTTCTTTTCCTCATTCATCTAGGCCTTGTTTCACAAAGGAACGTAAGGGCTGTGAATGTGGCCAGAACACCTGCCCTGTGTGTTTGAGGCTTTGGGAGGGCAAAAGGAAAAAATTCCCCCAAAAGGATCTCAGGAGACTCAGAGTCCTGTTTCTGTGAGTTGAGGGGGGAGCAGGTGGGGTTGGGGGAAGGTCAGCAACCTCAGCTTATTTCTAAGTAGGCTGTCAGGTGACCTTAGATAAACTGAGTTACCTCACCTCTCTAAACCTGTTTCTCTTCTGTAGAATGGGATAATTATGACAACGACTTCATAGGATTCAAGAGAATTACGTGAGACACACATAAGACAGCTAGAGCTGTATCTGGCACATACTAGGGACACTGTTATCTTCTTAATCCTCGTAGGAATCGTTTTACTGAGGAGGAAATTTGAGGCAGACTAGAAAGGAAATGTCACTTGTCAAAGGTCAAAGGCAATTAACTCTAGAGCTTCTGTTCCTGACAGACTTGGCCAATTTTCCAGGAGTTAAGGTGTACAACCCCATTTTATAAGACAGAATGAGATAAAGCATCCAAAGCAAGCAGAGAGTAAACAGAAGCTCAATAAACTCATTTTAATTGTTAGGCTCAGATCTGCCTCTGAGCTTACCGCTTGGCGAAGGCTTCAAGAGGACAGCCCCATCCTCCCTGCATCTCCCAGGGAAGCTGAGGCAAGGACTCAGGGTTTATCTACCTCTTCTTTTGCTCCAGGAAGAACAGTCTAGACAATGGGCATTTATTTTAATTTTGACATTTAGACTGAAGTTCTTGCCCATGTTTTAAATTTTTTAATTTAAAAATTAATTTTTTGTAACCCCTAAAAATTAATTTAATTATACATTTTATCCCCATTTTATACCACAGGATGTGCTACATCATATGGCGTTCAGTGACCCATATTCACTGTCTTCCCATTCATCATCGATTTGCTCGAGCGGGCACCAGTAACATCTCCATATGACCTGTCTCATGCAAGTAGAGTCCAAGGACACCTGCTTGCTCCAGGAACATAAAGAGCCTCAAACCATCCCATCAGGTCATGGGAATGAGGTCTATAATTGTTACTGGTATCTGCCATATCAAATATGACACGGGTAGCTTGCCAGGCTCTGCCGTGCGGTTAGCATACTCTTGTAGTCATCTCAAAATCCAGCAGTTATTTATTTTTTTAATTTTTTATTTTTACAATTATAAAGATATACAATTAAAAAGTTCATATTAGGGTTTTGGTCATACAGTGTTCCAGCACCCATCCCGCCACCAGTGCCCATCTCCCACCACCAACGTCCCGGTTCCCTCCCCCCTCCCCCAGCCCTGCTCCATGGCAAGTTCTTTATTTCTTTCCGTTTCTCTCTCTTTCTCTTTTCCTTCCCCTCCAGACTATGGATTACAGAACATACATTAAAGGGTTGTCATGTGTATCTTTTTGCCTCTATTTAATGCTCAGTTCTAGGTTGGCATTAGTACCCTCGACAATTGTTAGCACCCTGTTCCATTTTCTGTCTTACCTAGCCTCTGACTCCCACACGTTTGTGATAATTTCCACCTTTGACAAGACCTCCTGATATATGTTTCACTTGACCTTGGATATTGGTATCTTAATATGTACATATATATTTTATGTTATGCAGATAAATGCAGTCATTCTGTGTCTGTCTCTCTCCTTCTGGCTAATTTCGCTCAACATAATCTTCTCCATGTCCATCCATTTATAGGCAAATTTTATAACTTCATTTTTCCTAATAGCTGCATAGTATTCCATTGTGTAGATGTACCAAAGCTTCTTTATCCAGTCATCGATTTTCGGGCACTCTGGTTGCTTCCAGATTCTGGCTATTGTGAATAATGCTGCGATGAACATAAAAGTAGGGATGGTGTTTCCGCTGCGTATTTTTGGTTTCCCAGAGTAGATTCCCAGGAGTGGTATGACTGGGTCAAATGGGAGTTCAATTTCTAGTCTTTGGAGGAATGTCCATATTGTTTTCCAAAAAGGCTGTACCAGCCAGCATTCCCACCAACAATGGATGAGTGTCCCCTTTTCCCACATCCACTCCAGCACTTGTTGTTCTTGATCTTTTGAATATGTGCCAGTCTCTGTGGTGTAAAGTGGTATCTCATTGTTGTTTTGAAAATCCAGCATTTATTGATGAACTGCCCAGCGCCAGCGCGAGCTGGGCTGTGATAGGCTGGTCTGCTGGGTGGAGTTCTGAAGAGGGGGAAGTCTGGATGTGGAAAATGCAGGTCCTCATGGAGTGGGAGGGTCGTCTGGCTTGTTGTGAGGCTCTGCTGGGGTGGCGGGCCAGGGCTAGAACCTGCCATCCCTCCCGGGCACCTCCTGAGCGGCTGGGCACAGGGAGAGCCAGTAGCAGCTCTGCCCCAGGTCTGTCAATTCCCAGGCCCATATTCACTACTGGGAATTGAACCCCAGATCAGTCACATGCCAGGAAAATACCTAATCCCTCTACAATCTCTCACGACCTGACCTACATTTTTTAATTACCAAAAAAATACAATGTAAGAGCTATGCAGAAAACTTGTTGGGAAAAAGGAAATAAAAAAATTAAAGCCATACTATTTCAGCACATACAAGGTCTGTTGACATTTGGTTATTTGTCCTTTCGGCATTTTTATCTAAATAAAAGGATTACATTTTGAATAACCTTTGGGTATTTTGTATGTTTTTGTTTTTTGGGCCTTACCCAGGGGAACTCAGGGTTGCTTTGGGACACATGCAGTGCCAGGAGTCAAACCTGGGTGGCTGCATGCAAAGGCAAGCACATACTATCAAAGCCTGTACTTCAAGCATGAAGAGTTAATGTGTGATAAAAGAAAGGGCCTTCCCGCTCTCAGGGTTTCACATCCAGTAGCTCCAGACTCTGCAGTGCAAGACCAGAGACAGACAAGAAAGCTCTGGCTCTTAGTGGTTACCCATTTAGTGGTCCTGGCTTTCACCCCTCATCTTGCCAGTGGGGAGAATCATGTTCTTTTTGGAACAGAAGCATGAGGCAGTTGGAGAAATAGAAAGGAGAAATAGAAAGATGCTATTCGTCAAAAGATCAGATCAGAATATCTAGAGGAAGAGCATTTGTGAACCAAAAGCTGTTAAACTCTGTGTGTGTGTGTGTGTGTGTGTGTGTGTGTGTGTGTGTGTGTGTGTGTGGGTGTGGCTGGTGGTGAGCAGAGACTGGAGTCTGTGCAGGATGGAGGCACCACAGGGGTTCCTCCAGCCCCAGCAAGGCCAGGAGTCATCACCTCCCCAACCCTGACCCAGGGAGTAGAGGTCACAGTACTACAGTGTGAGGCAAAAAACAAAAATAAATCAAATAATCTGGAAAAGAAAAACCTAGGTGATTTAATTTTGTTATTATAATTATTATTAAATTTGGTTCCAGAGCGATAATACAGTGGGTAGGGCCTTTGCCTTGCACATGGACAACTCAAGTTTGATCCCGGCATCCCATATGGTTCCCTGAGCACCACCAGGAGTGATTCCTGATTGCAGAACCAGGAGTAACCCCTGAGCATTGCTGGGTGTGACCTAAAAAGCAAATATATATATATATATATATATATATATATATATATATATATATATATATATATACCAAACAAGGACATTTTAATTATTCTTTTTTGCTATTCTTTGGCTCCTTTTTGCCTGGATGCCAAAGAGCCAGGCGATGGCATAGGTCACCTGGTCCTCTCTGTGGTGACTCTGGCATGCTCCACCTGGTGGGCACTCTGGATGGATATGGCAGGTTCCGTCAGCTGTAAGACCAGTTTCTTTAGCAGAGCTGCCTACCTTCTTGGGTACCCAGGAAAGACGGAGCCTAGGGGCACTACTCCTTCAGCCAAGCACTTTGCCCTGTGGGACTCGGTCAACTTATTCTATCTCTAGAGATCACTAAGATGAAAACGGGCGGTAACCTTCTTGTGGGTGCTGGCCACCCTAAGCTCCTCTAGGCTGAAGTCCCTGGGAGGGCAATGCACACTTCGGTGTCATACTTGCCACAGTACAAGATGGCTTAATGGGTCCTGGTTACCAGGCACAGGGGTAGGCGATATACATTGGCGTGTGGGGTCTCGTGCTCATGGGTTTTCCAAACTGGCTGGTGGCCACATTGTCACAGACTGCCCCTTTGTGGAAGTAGAGCTTCTGGGGCATAACATTCAGGCAGACACCAGGACTACTGCCTACTGGCCTCCTGTAAAGGGAGAAAGGGCAGAGAGAGGGCCGGGTGATTTTAACTAGCAAAGCTAGTTTATTCACTAGCCTTTTTTGGAGGAGTGGGTTGGTCACATACAGCAGTGCTCAGGGATCACTCCTGGCGGTGCTGGCAGACTATATGTGGTGCCAGGGATAAAACTGGGATTAGCATCTTAACCCCCTGTATAATCTCTCGGGCCCTTAATTTAGTCTTAGAAAGAAGAAAACTGCAGCACTCTGAAAGAAGGCAATTAATTGCCCATTCACAGAGTGAGTTAGTGGTCAGGAGACAGGCAGAAAACCCAAGACAATCCCTAAATTAGTCTAGTTCTATAAGAATAGAGGCAGGAGGATATTTTAAGTTTCCTCATTAGGTTTCAAGTGGGGAAACAACAACAACAAACTTTCCTAACAATCACTGAGCTGTCAGTCTACAACGACACTCCACATACACGGTCAGAGTTCATCTTTACAGTCACCTCATTTAGGGGATTCTATTTTTTAAATCGACTTTAGAGGACACTGAGCGTCAAGGAGTCTAAGGCATTTTCCTAACAGCACTGAGCTAGTGAGTGGTTGGACTGGGATTTGAACTCGGACCTGTCGGTTTCAGAACAGAATCAGATAGCAGAGGTAACTCTTAGAGGTTCTTGCAACACATATACACTAAATAAATAGCAGCCACCATTATTTACTGTTATTGTTGTGAATCTAATAAAGTGGCATGTGATTGACTGAACCGTTTATAATCTCCTTGACTAAGTAAAGCCAAGAACTAGACTTGGCCAAGGGGCTGCCCAGGTGACAGGGGGAGGAAAGGGGTGGGAATGGGAGCCAAGCCTGGGTAGTGCCTAAAACCTTGGCACCTCTGAGTCATACAATGAAGGCCTGGAACAGTTCCTGCCTCCTAACTGGAAGCGGAGTTCCTCCAGGGACCTTATAAAGCGGGCTCATGGTGGCCTTGCCGACCGTGTGCCTGGATCACCAGACCCTTCATCTCTTCCTGGATGTCTCGGGAAGCCGTTCTGGTCCATGATTTGGGCCTCTGCTGATCTCTGCAGATGGGTGCGGGTGATTACAGAGGTAGGATCCAGAAGGAGAGGGAGAGGGCCCATTTAAGGAATCCCAGCGAGCGCAGACACGCCGCCTGAAACTGCAGCCTCCACCTGAGCGCAGTGGCGTGACTCACTCCCATAGCGCTTTGCCTCGAGTTGCAACACAGCTGACAGAAACTCCACAGCCGGCCAGGACGCAGGCAGACTGGCACATGGAGTAGTGTGCCATCCTTTGGTCTGCAGTAAGCTTTGCAGCCACAGCTGACACCAAAGGACCCTCCTCCTGCCTATAACCTCTGTGAAGTGGTGGGGCACCCGGCGCTGCTCCCGGAGCAAAGACCTGCTCCAGCCTCTGTGGTTTCCCAGCCTCGTGGTCTGAGTAGCTCGCTTAGTCACATAATACCTCAGTTTCTTCATCTCTAAAAGGATAATAAAAGTGCCTATCTCATGGGTTGTTCTGAGGATTAAATGAGATAATTCAGGGAAAGCTGAGCTAAATGTCTGGCACATGGGGTGGATACAGTATAGGACATTCAATAGTAAACAAGACAAGGTTTTTGCTTGTGTGGGGGTCACGTTCCAGAGGAAAGAGAGGTAGACAATAAAGTTACAAGTCTGCCAAGACGTCCAAGAACTCTACAGAATGCCTAAATAAAACAGTCTGGTAGTCACTGAATGTCTTCTTCTACAAGGGCGGCCTGACCACTCTGAGGAGGTGCTTTAGTAGCGATTATGACCATTTATTATCTGTCAGGGTCCTCTGGGCTGCCCCCAACACAACCTCCGTTGAGGAACAGCCACTGATAGTTCTTTGAAAAATAACAACAACAACACAGTGTGTTTGCTCTACACCCCAAGAGGACTCTTTTTGAATCTAAGTTTACCTTGAAAACCTCTGTCAAAATTGGCAGCAGTAGCTGAAACCTCACCTTTCCTGAGAAAGGAGTGGGCCAAGACAGGGCTCTCAGGAAGACAGAGATAATTTGCCAAAAGGAACGGGAGCGGGCAGGACAGAAAGGCGGGGTGCAGTGGGGGTGGGGGGTGGAAGATACCAAGATCTTTGGCTTAGATTTAATTTCAAATTAGTCTCAGTACACACTCTAAATAAAACCATTCTCCTGTTTGTGTTGTGGCTTTTTTGGGTGTACCAAGTTTGCTCTTCACAGAAGACAGCTCAGCAAAACTATTCCACAATTAGTCCACAGGGCATCTGATTTCTTCTCCTTCCAGCCAGAGGCGCTCAGCATTTGTGAGATGACCAGGCAGCTAAGGCTTCAGAGGTGGCCGACTTTAATTTTTCCATCCCTTCTGTTCAGACCCAAGGTATGTAGTTTGCTCACTTCTCATTCAGATCTGTATCACAGCAAATAAAAGGTTACTTCCCATCTGACTCCTGGACTCCCACCCCCGCCACCAGCACACTCACACACCCCAGACTTTAGACAGTGACCCGTAGTTTTTGCTTCTGTCTCCCCAGAACTCAGAGTAGGGCTTGGCACATAGTAGGTGCTCAGTGGATCGAGGCCAGCAACGTCAGCTCAAGACAGCCAGAGCAGGAATGACGCAGCTGCTCACTAGCTTGTACCCTTGAGCAAGTCGCCTTACCTCTCTGGCCTCTGTTTCTTCATCCGTAAAGTGTGTAAGTGTGTGTGTGCTGGGGAGAAACAGAAGGACAATACTATCTGCCACAGGTGGTCATTCTGAGAATCAAAGAAATCACTTGAGGGGCCGGAACGATAGCCTAGCGGGTAGGGCGTTTGCCTTGCACGTGGCAGGCCCATGCCGGCCCGGGTTCGATCCCCGGCATCCCATATGGTCCCCTGAGCACCACCAGGAGTAATTCCTGAGTGCAGAGCCAGGAGTAACCCCTGAGCATCGCCGGGTATGACCCAAAGAGCAAAAGAAAAGAAATCACTTGAATAATTATAAAAGTTTACTCAAAAACAAGGTCTTATTGCCTTCGGTGGGGAAGGGACCCTTCTTAAATGGGGTCTTCTGCAGAACCCCTCTATCTTTGTAGAATTTCCTTGTGCTTATGAAGAATCTGAAGCTGGGTTGAAAGAAGGGGCAAAAGAAAGGCAGGGAAGCGTTCCCAGTGTCCAGAATCCCAGGCAGAAACAGGAGTCAGAATTCCTTTAGCCAAGTATCTCTTTGTCCCTGTACTTTTCCCTATCTTCTCTCCAACTTTTTTTTTGCTCCCTCCCTCCTCCCTCATCTCCACCCCCACCCCCATGGCTCCACCCCCAACTCGGCAGGCCAAGAGTTAACAGCTGCACCTGTTGAAGTATACCTGCTGTCTCCAGCACCTGTCCCCACAGCCAATCAGCGCCAGCACTGTCGGGAACCTACCTGTCAGCAAAATCCCGACACTCAAACCTCGACATAAATCAAACACTTCCCTGGGAAGGGAATGTCTGTGTCAGGGGAGAATTAGAGCCGAGCGGTCAGCGGTCAGCGGTCAGCGGAGAGCCTTGGTGCCGACCCTTGGAGCCTGGGAGCCTGGGAGCAGGAAGATGTCGAATGAACTTGAGTGAGTAAACATCGGCAATGCCTGGAGCTCGCTGAGCAGAGGTTGGATGGGGTTTCCAGAAGAGGGAGAACGGGGAGGCCAGCGCCAGGATTCACAGAGCAATTTGTAAGGGTAAATGAATGAGCTGCCGGTCTCGCTTTGGCGTGTCAAGGCAAGCCCCGTCTCAGGCAGTGCTGAGTGTTTCCCTGGGAAAATAGGTTTTTTTTCTTTCTCTCCCTGCTGAGCAGTTTCGAGCCAGGTACAGAAACATGGGACTGAAACTATGAAGGCTTTGGCACCACTTTCTGATCTCTGAAGGGGCCGTGGAAATCAGACAGTGCAGGTCCCATTTAGACCTGCTATTGTCTTGCCAAAGGGAACTTCTCTGAGGTGGCTCTAAGAGGTGTGTTGAGGAGAGAGTTGGGCTTCTTTAAAGGGGCTTTTGGGCTGAAGCGGCCCCAGATGGAGGGATGCAGGGTTAAACATCAGCCGTTGGTGGTCGGCTGGACCCAGGTTCAAGTCCAGCTCTGGCCCTCCTGGGCTGTGTGATTGTGGATGTCTTGCAACTTACCTGAGCTTTATTTTCCTCACCTAGAAAATGGGTGCAGAAATGTTCTGTTGGAATTCTTGAAAGAGTTAAAGGCTGTAAAAATGCTTAGCAGAGAGTCAAGGTCTGAAGATGCTTTCAATAAAATGTGGTTGATTTTATTCAGAGGCAGTTCTAAGGCTGAGGAGTCTGAGATGTGGTTTCCAGTGAGGTCATCTCTGTTGCCTGGCGGGTTACAGGTGCCATCCCGCCCACATCTGGGATTCAGATGTGGAAGCAAACCTTTACCACCTGCTTAGACTTCAGGTCTCAGCGAAGGTGGATGGAGACAGGAGATAGGGCTGCTTTAGTCAATTCAGAGAGGCTTCAAAAATAGATTCTCCTCCTCCTGCCACCTCCAGGGAGTGGGCAGAGCCAAGGGTTGGATGATTTTTGTCCTGACCACCCCTCAATAGATTGCTTTATGAACTTAAACGTAAGCAGCTGATGGGTCCTGACGGCAGAGATGGTTCTATGATGTTCTCCAGGTCTTAGGTGCGCCTGGAGGTGTGCCTGGTTTGGTGCGCTCTGTCCATCACACAATCACTAAGGTTCACAGGCAGCAGATCTCTCTTGAATGAATTCCCTGGAGTTGACAATTTGTTGACCATTGGATCACAACTAGAGTAAGAGCAGGGGCCTTGGAGTCGACACCAGGGATTGAGTCTCAACTGGACCACTCATTATCGGTGTGTCCTTAGGCAAATCACTTCACTGCTCTGAGTACAATTTCCTGCCTTGTAAATTACAGCAACTGTGGAACCTAACTTATGGAGCAGTTGGGGAATTCAACAATCAAAGAAAAATGATTGTCTCAGAGGCTGGTAAGAAGTAAGCTAATAATACCATAGCTGCTTCGTACAGAAGTGCCAAATGGGAATGTCTGAGCATCTTGATTTCTATTTTTCCATATCTTGAAAACAACAACGACGATGGCAACAACAATAACAACACACACACACACACACACACACACACAATCTGAGTCTCTATTCCTGAACCTGCTGATTAGGGGGTGACTGCCCAGAAGCTGCCCTGCTAGAATAGGAAGATTCCCTGTTTTCTCCTTAAAGATTTGGGTTTCCAGACCCTGGAGATCTTTCGTTGGTGTCGATGTGGGGAGCCACTGAGCTCACAAGGACAGCGCCTCAGTGCCTAGGGCCACATCTGCCCACAGAGACTGGGGTGGGGGAGGAGGAGAGGGATGCTGGCAAGTGCATGATCACTAGTTTTCAACTGCTGCTGCTGAACTCCCTGAAAAGAAAAAAGTGCCAAGTTTAAAGGACACATTTTGGGAGACCAAGAAGGTAGGGTGCTTCCATACAGCCTGGGCGGTGTCACACTTCCCCACCCCCACCCCATATTTCCCCAACCCCTTCCAAAGTGACCCCTGAAAACAGAGCCAGGATTAAGCCCTGAGTACTGCTGGGTGTCCCCCATAAAATGGCAGACTTTTAAGCCCTTAAAGAATAGTCGATTCTTGCCAGGCACAGAGGGAAAAGCTGGACTGGCATCATAACAGAATTCTGGAGGAGACAACTTCTTGCCCTTAGTTCCTCACCTTGTCCAATAAGGACTAGAAACACGCCCTGGCAAAGACACAGTGAAGGGAGCCCCATAAACACAGGCCTGTGGCGGGCCAGTGCTGGAAGGCGGCACTGCCAGGGCCGGAGGAGCACGGAGGCCAAAGCAACACAGCGCCGCAGGCTGGCAGGTGGAGCTCACAGGCCTTTCATGTGGTCGGGCCCAGCGCCTAGCTGGGAGGCGTCCACCAGCCTGGAAGGCCTCCGCCTGGCACCTCGAGGGCCTCTGGCCCTGGCTTTCCATTGTTTTGGGTCTAGGGTCACTTGCAGGAATCCTGGGTTAGCTAAGCCCAGAGTGTCTGAAGCTCTGTGTGTCCCAAGCGCGATGTGCACTTGTCCTGCCGCTGAAGTAAAGGCAGTATCAGAGAGACGAAATGACTGCCGCTTAGTAGGTCCTTCAAAAGGCTGGAGGAGAGCCAGAAGTCAGTGAGGCACCCCAGGTACCGTCTGCAGCTTAGTGCTCTCGGCCAGCTCCCACCCCAAGCCTGAAATCTCCCTCTCCCAAATGGCGGGGAGAGCGAGGGGGGACCAGAAACCCCATAGTCAGTGTGCACCGACCACCCCCTGGGCTCCAGACAGCCCCGAGCGCTGAAAGAGTTAACCAGGAACGCCTCCCCCTGTGGTTTTGTGGTCGAAACCATGATTGCCAGGAGCAAATTTTTGTCGTGCACAAGGTGTGTTATCAAAAGTCGGAGTTACGCTGTTGGTGAATGAAAAGTTAAAAGCTCTCATTAAGCGTGGGCTGTAAAATAGGCGGACCGGGCCGAGAGGCCGCGACTACCCTAACGGCGGCGGCGGTGGCGGCGGCGGGCGCACGACGCTCCCCGAGGCTCCGGGCACCCCGCGGGCAGCCCGCGCGCTCTGGCTGCCCGACCGGTGCCTGGAGCCAAGCTTGTCTACCGGAGACGCGAGGAGGCGCTGCCCCAGCGTCTGCAGCACACTCGCTGCAAAGCTCCTCCTCGGCTCAAACAAAAATAACAGTCAAGCGTTTAGGAGGGCGCGCGCCACAGCAGACTCTGGGTGCAGTGCTCGGTGCACACATTAGTTCCTTAACTCTCCAACGGGCCCCGAGTCGTGCGAGTCCAAATGCAGGTTTGCAGACAGCAGACAGAGTTCACACAAGAGCCCGGATCTTAGTGGGATTTTAACTGGATCTTCACTGAAAAGGCCCTAGTGGAACCGTTTTCTGTCTGCGGACATGTCCTAGGGATTATCTTTGGAGAAGTCACATTTTGCCCAACTTTGGTGACTTTTAAAGCGGAAATGAGATAGAATAGAAGTCAGATATTTTCCAAAGGGAATTATTGGCTTATCTGAAAAATGGTGATCCTGGAGCAGAAGTTGTACAGCGGGTACAGTGCTTACTTTGCACGGACCTACCCGGAGTTCAATCCCGGCATCCCATATGGTACTCCTGCACTGCCAGGAGTAATTCCTGGTGCAGAGTTGCAGAGTCAGAAGTAACCTCTAGGATCGCTGTGTTGACCCTAAAAGCATACATAAAAGTGGTGATCCCAGAATATGGTTCCTGAGCCAGCCAGCACCCTCATCTCATCTCAGGTCTACTCTCTACACCAGAATATCTCTCTCTCTCTCTCTCTCTCTCTCTCTCTCTCTCTCTCTCTCTCTCTCTCTCTCTCTCTCTCTCTCTCTCTCTTTTTTTTTTTTTTTGCTTTTTGGTTTTTGGGTCACACCCTGCGATGTTCAGGGATAATCCTGGCTCTTCGCTCAGGAATCACTCCTGGCGGTGCTCGGGAGTAATATCCCATATGGGATGTCTGGGATGGAACGCAGGTTCGCTGCACTCAAGGCAAACGCCATCCCCGCTGTGCCCCTGTGTGTGTGTGTGTGTGTGTGTGTGTGTGTGTGTGTGTGTTTTAACAGGCTCTCCAGGTGACTCTCCCTTTGAGCTGCTTTGGTCACCACTGGCCTGCCTGATAGTTTCTGAGTCTTCTGAGTTTTGGCGCTGGGTCATACCTGTATTTGAGCCTCTCTCTGACACATACACTTTGGGTGACTTGAATGAGCTCCCTGACCTCTTTAAGTGTCCGTTTCTTCTGTGTAAAATAGTTATAATAACACCAACTCACAACATATCTGTTACTGCAACCCTCAGTGAATGGTGAACAAATCATTGAGTGAATGGAAGGACATAATACCCTGTATTTAGAAATGGATTTTACTTTTTTAGAAACTTAATTGAATGAAAAAAGAGAGACAGAAGAATTTGGGGGAAAGAGAATAGAGGAAAGACTTTTTCTCTTTTTTTATTATACCAGCGTGAGACAGTGAGACATACAATTACAAAGATGTTCATGATTCTCAGTCATACAGTGTTCCAGCACCCATCCTTCACCAGTGCCCCATTCCCACCACCAATGTTCCCACATTCCCTCCCACCCACCCCCAACCTGCCTCTTATAGCAGGTGCTTTTTCTTCTCTCTCTCTCTCTCTCTCTCTCTCTCTCTCTCTCTCTCTCTCTCTCTCTCCTCTTACGCATTATGGCTTGCCCTATAGACATTTAGGGTTTATCATATAAGTCTCTGTGTATATTCAATGCTGAGTTCTAGTCTGGTGTTACCATTAGGGAAGAATTTTTCAAAGGGGAGAAAGTGAGTTTCTGTTATCATCAGAAAATTGTACATAATTAATTTAAGTGCAACTGAAGCATTGGTTGGAGCCTGACCACCCTCAGTTTGCCCACCTGGACCCAGAGAGGGAGCTGGCAGCATTTGCCCTTCTTATCTGGGAATTCCCTCTGATCTGAGAATCTCCAAGTGGCAGAAAGTGATGTCCTATTTATAGAGGTATGGGGAGAATGACTTACCATACTTTTCTGGGATCTACTCCACAGAGTGAATAACAATGATGATAACAATACATGCTGGCATTGTAATAATCATTATTAACAGTCATACCCAAAAAGTTGTTGTAAATATTTTATTTTATTTTATTTTATTATTTTGGGGGTCATACCTGGTGATGCTCAGGGGTTACTCCTGGCTCTTCACTCAGGAATTACTCCTGGTGGTGCTTGGGGATATGGGATGCCGGGATCAAACCCAGGTTGGCTGCATGCAAGGCAAATGCCCTCCCTGCTGGACTATCGCTCCAGCCCTTGTTGTAAAGATTTTAAATGACTGAAATTGTTTGCCTCTAACGTGTAGCCTGTAAGCCCTCTATGAACAGCACTAATGCCACAAGGTTAGTGCTTGCATTTTCCCTAATGACAGATAAGAAACTGAGGCACACAGCTAGTAAGCACAGAGCTGAAGCAGGAAAGCCAGCTCTGGGGCTCACCCCCATAACTACGAGTTCGCACTGCCTCATTCAAACTGAAACTCCACAGAGACATGCTTCAGGTACAACCAGCTCTGTGCTGAAGCCCCCAAACGGGGCCGTGAGCATGTGAAAAGGCACATTTCACAACTTGTGCTTCCAGAAAACCAGATGGGCCACTGGCGAGCACAAGAGCCCCGGAGCTTACTGTTCTGCCCAGGGAACACCTTGCATAGGGCTGACTAAAAAAATGAGTCTTGGGTGAGCAGTTGTGGCAGGGCCTCCCCTCTGAGTAATTAGAGAGCGTGATTGATCACTGTTGATGAGGCTGGGTGGCTCACAACAGGGTTTGGCAAGTATTTGGGTGTATCTATCTGGGTGTCTACACCCAGCTCAGGCAGCCCCTGGAACTCAAATTGGGCTGGAGGGCAGGGGGCCCCAGATCACTGGATCTATCCTGTACCAGGCACCTCCTTTGGTGGAGCTGAGACTAACCCCCTTAGAGGCTTTCTTCCACCTTCTGCAGGATTGAGTAAGAGACCTGACTTTTTCATCTCTGAATTGCTGAGATGCCTTTGAGATAGGCAGTGATTGAAGGGGGTACTGGATGGGAAGTTGGGAGACTGGAGTCTCAATCCTTCTTGATGCTGCATGCCCTTAGGCAAGTCACACCTTCCTTCCAGCACAGAAAATATAAGATCTCTTCGACCCCAAACTGTAAGGATCCTAACAGTGGTGAAAGGCCCAGCTTTGCTGAATGGCTGGCATGTTTTCTTAGTCTCATTGGGACTTGTAAAGTGACTCAGTCAGAAAGCAGTGAGCATTTGGAGTCCAAAAAGGACTTGTTGGGGTGAAACTACACTAGCCTCATTCTAGGCTTCCTCTGTCTTGGTGCTCAGAATGATGCATGATGAAGTCAGGAGACTAAGAATCTGACTGGGAATGGAACAGCTGGCACCACACCTCCCTGCGTGCCCAGAGTGAACAGCTGGGGACAGGCTCATGCTGGCAGTTTGCTCCTCCCCCAGGCCGGGGACAGGAGGCCTCTGGAAGTGAGGCCTATTAGTCAGGCCTCCCCATTCTTCTCTCTCACTCTTAAATCTGTCCCCCAACGGAGGAGATTCAGGGACTCAAACCTTCTGTTTGAGCCAGAGTCTTCTGTTCTAGGCTTGCTGTCAACGGACATACCAGCTGTGGACAAGCCTGTGGCCCTTTCTGTAGCTCAGTTTTTCCTGCTTTCAAATGGGGAGAGTCATAGCTTCCTTTCCTACCTTTCAGGGGCGTTGCAGGATCAGAGGTGATGACAAATGATGAGAAGCATGTTGAAAAATACAATACACCATGCAAATGTGAGGGATTATCAAATCTCAGACTGGAGCTTCCTCCTCCGTGGGCTGGCCTTCCTTGAAACAAGGCAGCATATGCAAAGAACCTGGCTCACACCTGGCACACAGTAGGCGGACACTCTGGGAGCCAGCCCAGGTTCATGACTTCCATCCTGCCTCTCCTGTCAGCTGGAAGATCCGAAATTGCCCCCACCTATTCCGTGCTCCTTCTTCCCTCCACCCTTCTCCATCAACACACAGTCACTTCTCAGGTTCAGGAAGGTCAGAGGTCCCGCTGCTGCTCTTCCTTTAGCGTCTTCTTCACCTCTCTGGTATTAACTGCTCCTTTGTTTGTGCGGTCATATTCGTCTTGCTGCCGCTAAAATGCAGCTCCATGATGACAGGAATAAGCTTGTGCTGTTTACCTAGGACAAGGCCTGGCATAAAGTAGTAACTTGGTGATGACTGGCTGGTTGGATGGATGGATGTCACAGAGATCTATTGGTTGCTTTCCCCACCCCACTCCCATCCCTGCCTCTTCTACATCCCTCCTTATAAATGAGTAGTTTGTTGGGAAGTTACTAGCTATGAAGTTAGATCCTTGGCTAGATCCCAGGAGGCCTCGCTTTGTAACCCTTGGCCAGTTCACTGAAACAAGTCACCTAACATCTCTGTCTCCTGTTTCCTGCTCTGTAGAGATAATAACACATCGTGTATGTTGGAAGGCTCTGAAAGATAATGAATGTGAAAGTCAAGGCAAGGGGTTATTACACTGTCTCTTTTTGTTTTTGACACAGAACCTGGTTCACAGACAGGAGGCTTGGGGAAGGTGTTAATTTAAGAACCTCAGGCTGAGTCTCCCCTTTACTCTCATTTGGGGGTTCTGGGATGATGATGGTGATGATGGCTGTTATTTACTGAGTGATTATTCTCTGGCAGGCTCTAGGCTAAGCACATTTCTTGTCTAATGCGCTTAATTCTCCTAACAACCCATGAGATAGCCTCACACTAAAGTAGACAGCCCAGGTGACTCCATCCTATGGCTGTGTTCACAGCACTTATCACTAACTAAAATTAACTCATTTTACCCACTTGTTTATGTTCTGTCTTCCCCAATTAGACTCTGAGTTCCATGGGAGCAGAGCCTTATCTGTCTTATTTTTTGGCTGATTCCCCAGTGCCTAGAAGAGTTCCTGACCATACAGAAGACACTGCAGAGACCCATTTAACAGATGAGGACATGCTCAGAGGCACTAAGTGCCTTATCCCTATACACAGTCCTTGAGTCTATAGGACTCAAGTAGCAGACTCTTGCTGCTACTTACTCCCATGGTGTTGCACATTCTTTTGTGCTCTGCTCTGGTGAAGACCTAGGGTGAAGAAGTCTGCTCAGGGTCAAGTCTTCCTCCTCTTTCCTCCATATTCCTCCTTGGCCTTCTGTTAGAGAAGGAAATCTGCCTTGGACAGTGTATGGAGGCCCCAGGGAAGGAAACTGCATTGGAAGGGAGTTTCCTATTCTTCCCTTTGGTTCTAACTTCTAACTCTGTCACCATTAACTAAGCCCAGTCCTTGGAACACTTTACATGGCTTTCACTTACTGGGCCCCTCAGCCTTTAATTCCAAATCTTTAAGAGAACAAGAAGCCAAAAGCCCTTGCTGGATTTGGCATATAAGTCAATGATGACCTTATCTTCAGCAAAGACTTTCTTGAAGGCAAAGGCTTTATCTTGGAATATGAAGTTGATTAATGGTAAGCAAGAACATGGGGTTTTGGCATATCAAACCAGTAACAATTATAGACTTCATTCCCATGAACTGAAGTAATGGTCTGAGACTCTTCGTGTTCTTGGAGGCGAGCAGATGCCCATTGGCTATACCAGCACATGACAGGACATATGGAGATGTTACTGGTGCCCGCTTGAGCAAATCAATGAACAACGGGAAGACAAGTGACAAGTGAAGTGAAGAGCATGGGGCCAGGACACTAGGGGTGGAGCTCCCGGTGAGAAACTCTTTGAGTCGTCTTCCTTTCCTTGAGGCCCCCTTGCCCCATGGGGAAGATTCTTGTCTGTCTTATAGCAGAGAATAGGTTTGGTACACTCCAGAGGAGAGAGATTTCCAGTCTAGAAAAGGAAACTTATTTATATGGTTTCCTTTCAAACCTTATTTATACTAGATAATATGATATAAGAACAATACATGATGCTGGGTTCATTTGGGAGTCCAACTGCCTCAGGTTCGGTGAAGTTCTGCCACTTATTTTCTGTTGAGCAATCCTGCTTGTTTGATTCTCCATTTCCCTAATATTTCAGGGCTATTGTACAGAATAGATGAAATGACATAAAACCAGTGGGGACGGTGTTTGTCTCTAATAAACTTACAGTGTGGAGCAGCTGTGTATCAAGGAATCAAACTGGGATCCCCCTGGAATAGAGCAAGACCCTTATAGCCAGAAAAGCTCAAGGGAACAGTAGCCATCGTATTTCTTTGGGACTTTATCCCCCCCCCACACACACATTTAACTTTTAAATAGTTTGAAGTAACTGACAGCATCAAACTGATAATGATTATTCTCCCAGTCAGCAAAGTGGACTCTAGGTCTTGCTCTGCCACCAACTTATAGGGTGACTGTTTCTTATGCCACTTTGCGGGGCCTTAATGTCTAGCTCTAATCTGCGCCCAGAGTAAAAATGGTTCCACGTATCAAGCTCCCATGTAAGCATTCAATGCCCCTAATTCTACATGCTTTTATCAGACTCATTTGGGGGAGAATGAGAGGTTGGGGGGCACACTCAATGATGCTCAGGGGTAACTCCTGACTCTGCACTCAAAAATTACTCCTGGGTTTGCTTGGGGACCATATGGCATGTTGGGACTGAACCCTGGTCAGGCACATGCAAGGCAAACACCCCACTTGATGTACCATCACTTCGGCCCTAGGCTCATATTTATAAATGAAAAATGGTGCTAAGCGCCAGAGGTCCCAACAGACCCTCAGGAAAGCACTGTCCAGCCTTTGCCTGTTTCACCCAAAATGTCTTGGTTTGGAGCTTGTCTAGGGGTCTTAGGGCAGTGTGGCTGCCCCCTGGGCTTGTTGTGCACATTCCTCCAATGCCAGGCTCAAGAGGCAGCCAGGAGAACTGTCTTCCTGCCTCTCCATCTCAGGATCTTTGATTTATAGCAGCAGAAACTCGGGTGTGCCTCCTTCTCCGCGCCCCTGGAGCAGGAAGGTTTCTGTCATTCCTCTTTCCTGTGTGACAGTTCCCTTCCTTCCCCCAGGGCCCAGCATCCCACACTCTGGAGCCTGATAGATGGGAGATGTGGCACCCTGGATAGGGTCCCCAGGAGAGCAGTGCCTCCTCTCTGAGTGTGTTTGACCTGGCTGTTTCCAGTCTGTATCTGAGGATGTCCAGTTGAGCTGCAGGCAACAGAGGGCACTTACTGTGGCCTGATTTGTGAAGGACCTCCTTGCTCACCCACTGCCTGAAATTTTGTTTTGTTTGGGGCCACACCCAGTGGTACTCGGGCTTACTTCAGACTCTGTATTCAGGGATCACTTCAGGCATCCATGTGGGGTGTTGGGGATTGAACCCAATACAGCCATGTGCAAAGCCAATGCCTCCCGCAATGTGCTAATTCTTAAGCCTGTTTCTGCTGCTGTAAGGATTGCTCCCCCTTGCATTATGGGAAAGCGTGGAGCTCAGTGGAAGATATGGGTCTTTGGTGCTCAGCAACCTGTGTTTCAGTGTTGCAGCCTAGTCTGGGAGCATCATGGACTAGCTGGAAGATTTTGAACCTTTTTTGTTTTCTTGTTGGGTCACACCCGGCAATACTCAGGAGTTAATCCTGGCTCTGCACTTGAGAATTTCTCCTGGAGGTGCTCAAGGGGGACCATATGCGATGCTAGGGGAATCAAACCAGGTCAGCCACACACAAGGCAAATGCCCTACCTGATGTACTATCACTCACTAGCCCCCTTTTTTCTTTTTGAACGTTTTTTAAACCTCCTTAACCTCAGACTTTTTCATCTGTGAAGTGAAGCAAATGAACCTTGCCTTGTACTGATCCTGTAAGGAGTAGCATGGATAACCAAAGAGCATTCTGTTACCATGTTACAGTAAATGGCAGCTGGCATTGTTCCTATGTCCTGAACATGAGTGAGTCCCTCAGAATCACCCAGATAGGTGGCATGAAAATAACAGGAGACCAGTCACCTTTGTGGCTTAGCTTACTTTACCTGAGATTCTCTTTTGTTTGTGTTTGGGCCACACCCAGCCCTGCTCAAGGGTTATGCCTTGCCTTGCTCTGCACGCTGGATCACTTCCGGTGGTGCTCAGGGGACCTATGGGAAGTCAGGGACCAAGCCATGGTAGGCTGCAGGCAAGGCAAGCGCCCTGTACTTTCTCTCCACCCCTCTGAGGATCTCTTTTTCTGAGTCTAGTCGGCTCATCTTACCTATCCCTGTCCTCTACATACACTGCTCAAAAATGAATAGTCAGAACTTTCCCGTCTCTGAGCCTTTCCTTGTGATCAGGAACATGTTCTGCCCCAGTGACCCCCAAAGCACCATCTCCAGATTATCAGCATCAGCATTACCAGAGACTTATGAGAAATGCAAATTCCCAGCCATCCCCGACCTTCTGAGTCAGAAGCTCTGGGGGGTGCGGCCCAGAAATCTATGCTTTAACAAGCCTGCCAGGGCATTGAGATGCAACTGAAGTTGGAGAACACTATTCTGTATTAAAGCAACGTCCTGATTGAGTCTGAATTTCCTCTGGGCTACCCAACATCAGGGATCTTGGGTGACTCCCTCAGCTTTTCTGAACTTTAGTTTTCTCAACTATAAAACATAAAATAGGGGGTCCTAGTGATAGCACAGCAAGTAGGGCATTTGCCTTGCACACGGCCAACCCAGGTTTGATCCCTGGCATCCCATATAGTTCCCCTGAGCACCACCAGGAGTAATTCCTGAGCATTGCCCAGAGTGGGCCCCCAAAAAAATATATATATTCATATTTATATATAATATATTACACATATGGGGGCCAGAGCAATAGTCCAGTGGGTAGGGCATTTGCCTTGCGCGCAGCCGGCCTGTACCGGCCCAGTTTCCATCCCCGGCATCCCATATGGTCCCCCGAGCACCGCCAGGAGTGATTCCTGAGTGCAGAGCCAGGAGAAACCCCTGAGCATTGCCGAGTGTGATCCAAATAGCAAAAAAAAAAAAAAATTACACATATTCTATATAATAGGAATATATATTATATATAATAGGAATAAGAACAGTGCCTGCCTTAGTGAACTGCTGCATATTATTAAGTGAATTACATTCTATTTTAATTTTTTCTTTGTTTGGGGGCCATAGCTGGCAGTACTCAGTGCTTACTCCTCGCTCTGTGCTCAGGGATCACCTAGCAGGGTTGGAGGGGACCACATGGAATGCTAGAGCTTGAACCCTGGTCAGCCGAGTGCAAGACAAGTGCTCTAGCCTCTGTTCTAGCTCTCTGCCCCTGTCCCTGGCTTTCATCATAATTTTTCTGCATTATTCTCCATCCCTATTCTGTGCACTTACTTCCTCTTTCCCCATTTCTGAGTGATATAATCCTAGCTGTGAGTGTTGCCAACTAAAACAGTTGCCTCCTCTGAAATCCTTTCCTGATCTCCTTCCTTTGAGGCTTGGCTCTTAGGTCAAATACCTTGATTTATCCAGGTTCTCAGTGTAGTGCCCAGGTTCTGCCTTGTACTTGCAGGCTTCCATTCTAACTCCTGGCATCTGAGCTACTGCTTGGGTCCTCTATAATGAGCTGGGTCTGCAGTGTCAGTACCAGACATGGTTCTCCCTATGGGCCTCCTGGCCCAGCTCTATGCCCCTGCAAGCTCTCCCATCTGGGTTCGATCTTCCTGAGCATGCATGCTGGAGGGTTTTTTTTTTTTGGGTCATACCCAGCAATGCTCAGGCATTACTCCTGGCTCTGCACTCAGGAATTACCCCTCGTGGTGCTTGGGAGACCATATGGGATGCCGGGATCAAACCCAAATAAGCCACATGCAAGGTAAATGCCCTCTACCAACTGGACTATCGCTCCGGTCCCACATGCTGGAGGTTTTATTCTTTGCACCACTTCCCCTCCTTGTGAGATTAATTCACCTTGAATAAGTTTCTATCATAGAAGGATTTATTGATCTTCCGATGTCTTGCAAACTTAGGGTTATAGTCTCCAAGTCATAGATGAGGGAGACCCTCATCTATGAGAGACCCAGATCTATAAGAGACCCCAGCTTCTACCTGACAGGTCCACGTCATCTACACAGCAGCATTTGGTGTTAAAAAGCAGCTAGTTCCAGAGTTCAGGTGCTTTCCACTGCCTGGTGCTGCCCAATGGTGGTAGAAGAAGCAATTTCAAATGATCAAGGCTGACAATTCTCTGAATTCTTAGGCATTGTCTAAAGACTTCCCATGTATAGACCTTTTTCTGGGACGGTCTAAATAGGATCTTCTCTACTTGCCCAGTTTCAGGTCTGTGCGGCTGCTAAAGAATGAGCCTGTCAACTTCCAGAAGTTTCCTTATACTAATGAGGATGAGGCCTGGAAGACCTACCTGGAAAACCCTTTGACAGCTGCCACAAAGGCCATGATGAGAGTCAACGGGGATGATGACAGTGTTGCAGCCCTGAGCTTCCTCTATGATTACTACATGGTACGTTCCCCACTTCAAGACATGGTCCCCTCTGACCGAACATACCTTTGCTTCAGGTCTCATGATTTAACAGCCCACCATCATCACCTCCAGTCCTTCATCATGTCCTTTCACACTTCTGAGCCTTTACACTTGTCCCCCCACTAAACCCTACTGTCAGCCTTGGGTATCAGGGTCAAAGTTTGCTCATTCATTTACTGAGAGTGGGGCGAGGCTTTCCTGGGTCTCCTGTGCCTGCCGTGAGCACCATCACCATCTTTGACGCTACCCTTAGAGATTTCCCATTTGTGCATCCCTCTGAGACTCATCTCCTAAAGGGCAAGAATCGTGTCAGCGCCATTACTGTGCATGAAGTAGCTCTTGCTGACTTCCACAGTGTTCAGTGTGTACTGACTGAAGGGACAAATTCCCTGGCCAAGCTCATGCCACAGCAGTTCCCCCACCTGCTGTCTTCTTCCCGCTCTGATCCCTTTGACCATCCTACTATATTGTATTCACCTACCTGTTAAAGTCCCGTTTCCTGGAGCACAGCTGCTGCCCCGCCACAACCCCTTACTTTAGGCTTCTTCCCAAAGCTACCCACCACATCATTTTTCCCTCTCCTGAGTGTCTGTCTAGACTTCCCACCTTTGCGTTCATTGTTTGCACTGCAATAGTGTTTCTCTAATCATTCTCAGGGCCTTGGCCTTGACTATCAATTTTGGAGAATAGGATTTAGAGCCTTCAATATCTGTTAAGTGAGTGGGTTTAAACCAGCCATCACATATGCAAAACACAGATGGCATTACCACCCCTCCAGTGCCCGGGCCAACTATTGCTAATGGACTGCAGCCAACATTTGCACTGAATGTTTTCTAACCCAGAAACCAGGCGACCCCAACCCTTCTGCCAGAATTGTCACATGATAGCATCTCTCTGGCTATCCAGGGGTGAGATAATATGAATTGTGGAGTCCAGGAGACTTCCCCATATTTAAAAATGGGGTGAGGGGGCATGAAGAGTCTATTGCTGACATAACTGACTCTGAACTTAAAAACTTAAATCCCCCTTATAAGCAAATCCTCAAATTTTAGGTCCAAGAAGCAGGATATCTACCATATTCCAAGGGGGAAGACCAACTCCTTGTATAAATTCAGAGGTCTAGTGAGGGAAGTGGTGTCATAGAAGAGCTCCTCCCCTCCTATCCAGTTAACTCTGGCTTTGTTTCTCATCCTGGACTGGTAGATCCTCTCTGGAAGAGATAATATTTGGCTCAAGCCAATAGTAAACAAATTTGAATTGGCTGCTTCAACCTGGGAATGTAGTAGGAGCCAGAATTTACAGCTTGAGGTTAAATCAAAAGATTAGATTCAACACCATCTCCTCTGGGTGAGAGGCTGTTCTCCAGTGCAGAGTGGTGGAGTTGGCTCTGAAGGTGACACCTGCAGTGATTATAGTGAAATACACCCTCTTGGCGCTCCCCTCCTAAACACTGCGGATTCAGAGCCGCCAGTAGAAAGTTAGCACAGTTATGAAATTTAAAGGCAAGAACATTGAGTTGGGAGCTTGAGGCCTCGTCTGGCTACAAAGTGGCAATGTGGTTTGGGAAACATAGTTCTAAAAGCATTTACAGTGCCTTTCTGAATGCTGGGCACCCTGTCGGGCATCTTTCTGTGAGCTACCCCAGGGGCTGTGAGAAAGACCCCAGACATTGGGGTCGTGGGCTGGGTCAGAGACCTGGTTCTGGATTTTTTTTTATTTTAAGGGAAATATAACTTAGTCTCTCTAAATTGCACCAACGTTATAATCAGAATCACGAGCAGTAACATGTGCATATTGTTTTCCAGGTTCTGGTTTAAGAATTTGCAACAGGGGGCCGGAGTGATAGCCCAGCAGGTAGGGCGTTTGCCTTGCACGCAGCCGGCCTCTGCCAGCCTGGGTTCGATCCCGGCATCCCATATGGTCCCCCGAGCACCGCCAGGAGTAATTCCCTGAGTGCAGAGCCAGGAGTAGCCCCTGAGAATTGCCGGGTGTGACCCAAAAAGGCAAAAAAAAAAAAAGACTTCGCAACAATCCCTGGGTTGTTATTACTATTATCAGTCCCTCTTTTGCAGATGGGGGCCATTGAGTTCAAAGAAAGTGAGGGCATTTGCCCAAGGTCGCGCAGTCAAGAAGCTGCAGATCTAGGAATTAAACCAAGAAATCTGGACTCAGAATTCATGCTCCTAACCACGGGACCACAGAGCCTTGGGTTTCTATGTCCTCCCTCTCTACAGTGGGAATAACATTAGTGGGCCTCATAGAATGAGAGCACAGGGAAGACCCTTTGTCCAGAGCTTAGTGCATAGAAAGTACATTATCAGGAAACAAAGCCCTCCTCAGTAATGAACAATGGTAGCTTGAACTAGGTGTTTAGACTCCCATTGGCCTATAAAGATCACGAAGTCTTAGAAAGGTGATTCAACTTCCCAACATTCCACCATATAGTTTACAGAACTAGAACTTAACTCAGGACTGCCTGACTCCAAATGCCATGATTCCTCATTACTAATAATCTTGGAATTCTCCTTAGCACTCTTTCACTTGGGAGCAGAGATTAATAATGGAGAGAACTTCTGCCAATTCAAAGACTGGTCATTTCTCTCAATGACCCACCTGGCCTATCTGCCTGGCCAAGACTACAAGCAGGACAGAAGCTCCTACCACAGCCAGCTCTGACCCAAGAGCCACGCATGACGTCTTCCTTCTTCTCCCTAGGGCCCCCAAGGAGAAGCGGATACTGTCCTCCAGCACAGGAGGCGGAGCGACCAGGGGAAGAGGTGAGCTGCCCTACCTGCCTCTCTGACTCTTTCTGTTTACCTCCCGGTCCTCCTTATCCTCCTCATCTACTGGGCACAAGATACTTTTAGGGGCTGATGAAAGTATTCTAGTATCTTTTAAAATCACAAGAAAAAATTGATATAATTTAGTTTAGATTGTATTTGTTTTTCTTTTTTTGCTTTATTGGGTCACATTCAGCAATGCTCAGGGGTTATTCCTGGCTCTACACTCAGAAATTAATCCTGGTGGTGCTCAGGGGACCATATGGGATGCCAGGGATCGAACCGAGTCGGGGTTGTGAGCAAGGCAAATGACCTGCTCGCTGTACTATCATTCTGGTCCCTGTATTTGTTTTTCTATAACATAATTAGAAAAGGCATTTTTAAATTATTTTTTATGGAGTAAGAGTCCTCATATGAAGTCAACTAGAGCCTTTGAAGCCATCATCAACACACACACATGCGCACACACACACACACACATACACACAGACACACACACACACACACACACACATCAGCTACCTGAAGGTCCTGTGGGTTGTTGTTTCTTCTAAGTCACAGCTGTGGCAAAGCCCTGGAGGCAGCTTTTCTATTCCAGCTCCAAAGCCCTCCTCCCTGGCTGCTCATGTGGACAGAGACCTGAGGCTGTTCCACCTCGTTCCCTGGCTACTTTCCCTGACTCTTTTGGGCCTCAGCCTGGCATTTGTGCCTCTGGACACTGATGTTTCTTTCCTTGTAGAAAGCAGCCCAGGCCATGCTCATGGCCAGACAGGTTCTTGAAGGACCATCCCATCCTCCTCCATCTCCTTTCCTGCCACTGTGTAGGGCCTGGGAATCTTCTGAGCTCCTCTCTGCCCTTGGGAAAATCTAAACCAAGGCAGGATTAAGACAAAATGCCAGTGGAAGCAGGCACTGTGTGCAGCTCTCTCAGGCCTTCTCCCAGCTTTGGTATGGGACCTTTCTCAAGGCTTTGTGGGAGCCCTGGGTTTGATCCAGGCGCCACAAAGCTCAAGCACCCTAGGAATGACCGTTAGCACTGCCCAGCGGGTGGCCTCCCTGAAAGCAGATCAACTACTTGCAGACATGCTCCCTTGGCCTATATCATTTCATTGTCTATATTTGACATTTGACCCGGCTAGGAAAGATTCAAGCTCTCAGTGTTTTAAATGGTCAAGTACTGCCATGGATAATGAGACCTGGGATTGGTCGTTATTGACACCGTCCCCTGCTCATCCCTGTGGCACATCGGCTGGCTGTGTGTCTTGTTCATGAACTGGAAGGGCCTGTCATGGCATTGGGGAAAACATCAGCGTGCTGGTGCGATGGTCAGAGAAGAGACCCACGCCTCATCCCTCCCCCTCTCCAGGTACTACCATGGCATGGACTACGAGATGGAACTCTCCCGGCTGAAAGTCCTACACATCTTATGAAATTCCTGACAGAGAAGCGTGTCAGCAACCCCAGAATACCCGGATGTACTCAAAAAAGAATAACCTGATGAGCTTGGAGGGGTCTGTGCCCACTCAGGGCAGGTGGCCCCCTCCCGCCGGGTCCCAGCAAGCTGGAAGCTGGCTCTGTGGACAGTTACCTGCTGCCCACCAGTGACGTGTATGACAACAGCTCCCTCAACTCTTTGTTTGAGAGCATTCACGGAGTGCCACCCACTCAGCGCTGGCAGCCTGACAGCACCTTCAAAGATGACGCACAGGAGGTGAGACCCGTCCCTCACGGCCCCTGAGGCGGCTCTGGGCACGTGAGAGTGTGTGCAGGGAGGAGAGAGGGCAGGGAAGAGGTCGTGGCTTAGGGATCTGTGGGAGAAAGGCCTAGACCTGAGCAGGGCTGCCACATTGAAGCTGCGCAGGTCAGGCTGGGCACAGCCTGGACCGTGGAGTCTTGTGGCCTGTGCCTAAGGCCTGAACTGCCTGAGCAGGCCTTTATTTTCTCTGAATTGTGTTTCTCTGCAGTCACTGCTCTTCCCAGATATCCTGAAAGCATCTCCGGAGCCCCTTGTACAGAGGGACTATCCCAGCCCCAAGAGGTAACTTGGGCCCTATGAACCACTGGACCCCCAGGTAGAGGGGTCCAGAACTGATTTAGGGCAGACATTGCCAGTGAACTAAGGGAGATGGAGCAGATAAACGGGAGGTTTGGGGGCCCTTTACAGTGAGAGGCAGGAGCTAGGCTTTTTGGCTTTTTGGCTTTTTGGTTCGCACCCAGCAATGCTCAGGGATTACTCCTGGCTCTGCACTCCAATCACTCCTGGCATCCCGATGGTCCTGTGAGCACTGTCAGGAGTAATTCCTGAGTGCAGAGCAGGAGTAAGCCCTCAACATTGCCAGGTGTGGCCCCCAAACAAAACAAAACTAAACTTCTGTTGCCCTCAGTCCTCTGTATGACTTTGTCACCCTTCAAGGATCACTCAGGTTTCCATTATTCAGAATAATTGTGGTGCAACAACGTCATTAAGCAGAAATCCTCGAAGTGGAGACCCAGAGGAGTTTGAGGTCATTCAGCAAGGCTGTAATAGGCTCTTGCCTCACTGAGCTTCCCTGCTGGGGAGCCCAGCTTCACTGTTCTCTCCCCTCCTTCCTGCAGTGATTTTGAGTACACCCTGGGCTCCCCCAAAGCCATCCATATCAAGTCTGGCGAGTCGCCCATGGCCTACCTCAACAAGGGCCAATTCTACCCTGTCACCCTGCGTACCCCAGAAGGCGGCAAAGGCCTTGCCTTGTCCTCCAACAAAGTCAAGGTGCGTTGGGCTTGGATCAGATGGGCAGGGAGTGGGATGAACAGGACTGCCCACGCCGGGACCCCTGGGATGGGGTGCTGTTGGAAATATCCCATTGCTGGAATGGGGAAATTGAGCTGCAAGGTGGCATCCCTGGACCAGGAGTCTGGGAAAGGATTGAGACTGCCCAGGTCTCTCCCGAGGCTGGGGTTACAGTGGCCACTGTACTTGCAGAGTGTGGTGATGGTCGTCTTTGACAACGAGAAGGTCCCTGTGGAGCAGCTGCGTTTCTGGAAGCACTGGCATTCCGGCAACCCACTGCCAAGCAGCGGGTCATTGATGTGGGTAAGAGTCTCCCGAAGTTCTCTGTCTCTCTCGTCTCTCTTACACACACACACACACACACACAATATCACACACACACACACATAAACACGCACACACACACTTAGGCCTTCCTTACCTTCTTTCTTCTCAGCTCCTGCCTCCAGGTCAGATATTATAAACTCTTTTCTACGTTATTTTGGGGCCAGTGGTGTCAGATCAATGGGACCGACAGCTTGTCCATCAGGGGCTGGGTTGAGTGAGACAGGCGCCTGTGTCACCAGTGTAGATGCCTGTGATTTGGAAGACAGAGACACTGTGCAAAGGCACTTCCACTTTGGGAGATGGAACCCTTGGGCTGCGTCAACAGTGTGGACGGGGAAGGCCTCGGGTGTCTCATCTTCTCGAGCCCAGCCCTGAGATGGGATGGCGCATCCTTGGAGCTACAGGTCCTTGCTCCATCACTTTCTTCCTGGCTGTAACCCCTGTCACCTCTGCTACCAGAGTCTCAGTTTTGTGGACTGTAGGTCAGACAGAGGCCAGCTCTCCCGCCTGCCCACAGTGCCTGGGAACAGTGTATGCTGGAGAACGTTACCATGGGGACAATGAAGTAACTTCTCTCAGATGCCAGACAGCAAAGTGATCCAGAGCGTGGATCTAGGAAGTGCAGTTCTTGCTCTGCTTTAGTTAACTGTGTCTCTCTGGGAAATGACCACACTGCTCTGAGCTTCATTTCCTCACACGTATGTTGAATACTCAGTGTCAGTGGGAGGACAAACTGGGTTTGCTGTATCGTATCGTTTCAGTTTGTGGTAATAATACTGCCATTGGTCCCATATTGATTTATTCTATACAGCTGGATGTGTATGTTAACATAATTCAACATTTATTCCATATAGTTTAGTGTTAGTTTAATAGCTCGATATCGGTAGTTCATTACTGCCAGTTACTGCTGCGGTTATTATGAGTACTGCTTTAACTGGGAGAGGTTCTGAATCCCTGACTCAATGAAGAGTCTAACTTCCACCCCAGAAAGCTAAGGGCTCAGGCCTGGATGGTGCATCTAGAGATTTCTTCTGAGGTTCGGGCAAATCTACTGCTCAGGCTGGTCCCCAGTTTCCAATCCTGCACTCAGAGTTCAGTAAGCAATTTCCTCTTTGGATGAAAGTGTTATTCTCGAAGAGGGTTCAAGTCCCTGCCAAGATTGAGGCCCGGCCCCTAAATGTGCCCCCCCCACAGTGCCCTGAGCTCCTTCCCTTCTGACTCTCCCCCATCTTGGTTTCAGCGGATTGCAAAGAGAACTTCAACACCGTGCAGCACATAGAGGAGGTGGCTTACAACGCGCTGTCCTTCGTATGGAACGTCCACGAGGAGGCCAAGGTCAGTGCTGGAGGCATGGCTGGCATGGGGCTGGGACACCTCAAAGTCCCCCAGCCTGGGGACAAGACTTGTCTGCCACTAGACTTGTGGTGAGGTAGTGTTTTGGTGAGGTCTCCAACGGCAGGGACAGAGCGTGGTGCAGTGGAGACGCAAACTCCAAAGTTGATGGGTGGGGCCCCTCCCAGCTCTGACCTCAGGCTGGTCTCATCCTTCTGAACCTCACTTTTCTGGGCTGTAAAATTAGGGTATCGCCTGAGGTCAGAGAGCTAAGTCAGTGGGCTGAGTGCATGCTGTGCGTGTGGGAGACCGGAATTTAAGGCTACCTCTACTGGGAACAAACCCCAAAAATAGAGAAGGGAATAGCCCCTGAACACTGCCTAGTATGATCCCCCATATCACAGAATAAAAAATTAGGGTAGAATCATAGCACTGATTTACAGGTTTTGTTTGTTTGTTTGTGTAGGGGCCACACCTGGCAGTGCTCAGGGCTTACTCCTGGCAGGGTCTATGGTGTTCTGGGATAGAACGGGCACAGCAGTGTGCAAGGCCGTACTATCTAGCCTACACATTTATAGGATTCCATGATGGTCAGATTAAAGGCTCAGCCTGGCATATAGGTGCCAATGGTTACTTATCCCTATTTCCTGGGAGATTCCAAGCTTGTGCCAGACCAGTGGTCCTGCAAGGTGAGAACCTTTGGAGCTTGATATTTGAAGGTTAAAATCCCAGCCACCTTGCACTTAAGCCCCTAGGAAGAGAACAACAACCTGCTGCCGGGGTTGTGGTGAAGATCACACGAGATTACGCATGTCTGAGAGTCGGGCGCAGCGCCAGGCCTGTCAGAAGACTTGAGATCTGGAGCCTCTGGTGGCTTCTTTCAGACCAGTGACTAAGCCTATTAAGACTCTCAACTGAGCTCCCAAGCCTTGGCGCTTGAGGCCAGCCTTAAACTTGCACTTCTGGGTTTTTCTGTGTCTTGACTTTCTGTCTAGAGAACTGGCGTTGTGAAAGGGGGCTTGGGGGAGAGCCTGGGTCAAGCTTGTCCTGTTAGGACCCAGCTTGCGTCCATGTCTCAAGGGCATTTCCGGTCTGGACAGGCTGGGCAGCTCATCCCCCATCTCCCTGCCTGCCTCTGGGGGTGGTCTAAGCTACCTGGTGAAAATGGAGGTGAAGGGGCCCTGAAAACACAAAGGCAAGAAATTATTATTATTATTCAACCGACGCCAGGGGCTGGAGGAGGAGCGGGGCTCAGGGAGGTGGGGAAAGAGTTTCGTGGGAAGATGAGGTGGGTTTGGTTGGAATTTTCTCACAGCCTCTTAAGCCCCCAGGCTTGGAACTTTCTCAGAAGTTAGCTGGGTGGGGGCTGCATCAGGGCTGAGCTGGCTGATGGGGAGGTATGTCTGGCATGTGCCTAGGGGCCTGGTCCCCACAACCAGCAGGGGAAGAAAAACGGGGTTGCTAGGGCACCATCTCCCTTCCCGGCTGATCGGGTCAGGGTCATTTCCAAGGGAAAGGTCCCAAAGAACCGCTGAAGTGGGGGTGGAACCCTGGCGGGCCTGGAGGGGTTCAGCAGGTGGACAGTGACCCAGGGAGCTGAGAGACTCTCCCTGGTGCCATCATGAGGCTCCAGCTGCCCCACACCACAGTCACAACACAGCCACCTAGCCAGGCCCTGCGGTGCTCCCGCACCCCTCAGCCATGCAGCTTCATTCTCTGTTTTGCACATCAGGAAATGGAGGTTCTGTGAGGCTCGGGGTCTCACCCACAGCACCTGGCTAGTAAGTGGAAGGGCCCAGCTCCCGCTCCCCAGGTCTGTGTCTCTCAACTCCAGGCTTCTTCCACACTGCACCCTACCTGACTCCTTGTGGAAATATTAGGGAGTTGCATGCATGTGCAAAGCCCCCAATTCCTCGGCAATAGAATGGGAGTGACCCCTTGCAGGGCAGACTGGTGGAGCTGTTGATTGGTGGTACAGAGGGACAGTCCCTCAGCCTTGGTGGAACAGCCCCGTGGGGAAGGGGTCTCTGGTACTGGAGTAGGGAATGATTTGGGGATGGCGTCTGCACTCCCTGGTCCACTGTTCTGCAGGGAAATGAGGCGAGATTTGACACCCCTGTGTGTGTGGGGGGGAGGGGGGCACCAATGGAGGATCTAGGCCCCAAATGGGTTCCACCCAACCCTGCTATTCCACATGTCACCTTTGGAAAGTGACAGGTACTCTATCTCAGAGCACCTGGTTCCCATCTGAAACTGAAAGGTGAGAGACTGATTTCAGAGTGTCATGAGTTAGGAGTGCCCTTCACCCCAGGCTTGCGGCAGCAACACTGAACGGGGTACAGGGGGGGCAGGGGCCGGTGGCCATGCAGGAACAGTGAGTGGGGAGCAGGGCTGGTGGCCATGCAGGAACAGTGAGTGGGGAGCAGGGCTGGTGGCCATGCGTGGGGGGAGCAGGGCTGGTGGCCTACGAACGTGGGGGGAGGGGGCCGGGGGCCGTGGGGACGTGGTGGGGGCGGGGCCGCGGCAGGGTGGGGGGGGGCGGGGGCCTCGGGTGGGGGGGGGGGGGGCGGGGCCTGCGGCAGTGAGTGGGGGGAGGGGGGGGGGGCCTGCGGAACAGTGAGTGGGGGGAGTAGGGCCGGGGCCATGCAGGAACAGTGAGTGGGGGAGCAGGGGCTGGTGGCTATACAACCTGTTTCTCCAGCTCCCCCTCACTCTGCAGGTGTTCATTGGCGCCAACTGCCTCAGCACAGACTTCTCCTCACAGAAGGGGGTGAAGGGTGTACCCCTCAACCTACAGATAGATACCTATGACTGTGGCTCGGCACCGAGCGCCTGGTACACCGTGCGGTCTGCCAGATCAAGATCTTCTGTGACAAGGTGGCTGGGGTCAGACCCTCTGGTGTCTCGGGAGGGAAAGAGCCTGCACCCCAGTCCCCCAACCCAGAAGTTTCCTGTAGTCACTTCCTGTTTCTTGCTCTTGGCCAGTCTCTGTCCCCTGGGTGTTGGCCATTTGCCTCGGGCTCTTACTTAGGTCGTCCTCTTTCTGCTTCTCTGCCTCTCTCATCATTTATCTCTGATCAGTTCCTCCTAGGACTTAAAACTCTCCTATTTTTCTCCGCATCCTTAACAATTTCTCTTTGTTCGCTCTCTCTGCCTCTGTCTCTCCTCTTCCCCATCTCAGTTTCTTTCTTAGTCTTTCCCCCATGGCCTTTCTGATCTGAGGGCTGGGCTGGGTGCGGCAGGCCCTGCTCCCCCCCCCTCGCCCACCCCACTTCCTGGCCGACTCTGGGAAGAAAGCACAAAACTCAGGTGCAAAGTAGCCAGACCCTCCTGAGACCCTGATGACCCCTTCCCTCCACCCCTGCAGGGAGCCGAGAGGAAGATGCGGGATGACGAGCGGAAGCAGTTTCGAGGAAGGTCAAGTGCCCGGACTCCAGCAGCAGTGGTCAGTGGGATTGTCCAGGGACTGGACTGGGTGCCTGAAGGGAAGAAGATGAGGGCGGAGGCGGGGACATGGATGGAGGGACGCAGGACATAGAGCCTCCCTGTTCCCATCAGGCATCAAGGGCTGCCTGCTGTCGGGCTTCAGGGGCAACGAGACCACCTACCTGCGGCCCGAAGCCGACCTGGAGACCCCACCTGTGCTTTTCATCCCCAATGTGCACTTCACCAGCCTGCAGCGCCCTGGAGGGGTGAGTGCTTTGGGCTGCAGGAGGGTCTAGGCCTTGAGTGGGACATTTGCATAACACGGACAAACAATACAAGCAATTTAGGTGCTTCAAGACCCAGAGGCTTTCAGAACTCAATGGAAATGCTCTTATGAATCCAGGATTGCAACATATACGCAGTCATTCTCCAGCGCCTTTTCCCCTAAGGATATTCATGAGGCAGTGAACTCAGAACCATGGGAAATGTCCATATTTGAAGCATGTACACACACACACACACACACACACACACACATATACATGCACACATGTACACTTGCATGCTTAGCAGATATCAGCATCTGAGCCCCAGATTTGATGGCTCTGAGGACCCCACACTGGTGCCAGGCTGCTGTGGTGACTTTCCATGTGTTGTTTCTCTAGTCTTCCCTCCCTCAGAAATGGGAAATGTTCTCTCTGGTTTTGGGGTAGACCTTGAGTCCCAGAAACCTCCCCAAAGTCCACAGGAAGTGGCACAGCCGGGATCTGAACTAAGGCCTCTGGTTCCACCATGTCCTTTGAGCCTCGAGCTGTTTCCTGAGCACCTGGGCAGCACATGGCCTGCAGAGAGCTCGGTTCCCAGCATCCTCCAGGGTAGAGACCATCAGCATCTCCTTTTCCAGACACGGTCACACAAACCACTGGTCTAGCCAGGGTCTGAGCACCTGTCTGCTGGTGGCATCCATGCTGATCAACATGGGTGTTTCCTACCTGCTCCCTGTACCCCTGCTCTAGAGGGACTGGCCAGCCCTTCACAGACAAGATGTCCAGGGGGCTGACTTGGAACAGGGCAGATGTGGGAGCTGCCAGAGAGCCCTGCTTAGATGGCACTTGCCCATGGCACACTTCTGTGTGGTGCGGTGAACCCTGCCTGTGCCCCCCCCCCATCCTTCCTTCACCAATACCCCCATGCTGTGGTCCCAGGGGTGTGTAGTGACCATTCAGTCTCTCTCCTGAGGCCTAGGCCCTAGATGAAGCTGTGGACTGAGTCCCTGTGGCCAGGTTGACAGCTGACCTGTGGGGGGTCGGGGAACAGATAAGTCCCTGCACATGTGAGACTGAGGTGAGACCCCCAGCAAGTGTAGAGCAGAGAGCCCGGTCTGAACCCCAACTCTGCCTGTGCTGGATGTCTTATATCTTGGGGTGCTCTGTCCACTCAAGGACGGAGGGCCAGAGAGTGAACCTTACAGTCCAGGCACCCAGGAAGGGGCCCACAGGGGTGCCTCTTCCCCACCCCCTCTGGCTTAGCCCTAACTACCCTGTCACAAGCCTTGGGGTCCTTGTAAATTCTGTCACCATTTCTGGAGCCCTTAAGTGTATTTACTCGTCCAGCTTGGGTGGGTGCTTCCTTTCACTCAAGGTCCCCCTTTGCTCAGGAGGGTCCGGAAAGCCACTAAAGCAACAACCCCAGTCCCCCACCTCACCCCCCTCCCACAACCCCTGAGGGCTCCCGCGACCCCCTGCAGCGTGTGACAGGAAATATCTCTTCTCTTCACCCTAGGTGGTGCCCCCCAGCAGGACACGGCAGCTCCAACAGGTATGGGGGCAAACACTTCTCCGACTGCTTCCCCACACCCCTTTACCCCACAAGGCCACTTGGGGAGGCGGGAGGGGGTGCCGTGCTGGCCCTGAGGGAAAGTCAGGAGACTCTGCCCGCAGCCTCCTGGCCACATTCCTGCTCCTTTCTCGCTGAAACTGCCCTGGTTTTTATGGGTTGGTTTTATGTGAAAAGTTGGTGAATCTCTGGCGAGACACCTGCTTGTAAAAGGGGAAGTCTCTTGAGATGGAGCTGCAGATTGGCGTGAGGAGGGAAGCCGGGCTGCAGGAAGGAGGCATCAGAGTCTCGGCACACCCATCAGGCGCCCCTTGGCCCTGTGGCCTAGGACAGCCCCAGGTCCTGTCTCAGCCCCCACCAGATATCAGAGGAGGCAACAGCCTGACAGGGAGAGGCCCCTGTGCTAGCAGGAGAACGCCTTGGGTCACATGCTTCTCTGACGCTGCTTTCACTGCCAGTATGATGTTTGCAACCTGGCAGCCCCCAGGAGTCAGACGCTCAGAGGCCAGCAGTCGTTCTGCTTCCCGCTGAGGCAGTGAAGACTCAGGATACCACAGGGACTTGCAGATGGTCACATAGCCTTAGGTGGCTGGTACTTAAGTCAGTCCACTCCGAGTCTCTCCCTTCCTCCTGTCACTGGCTCCCACCTAGCCCAATTTTTTTTCCAGAACAAGAATTGTGGAATTGTGGCTCCACTGTGTGTCATGCCCAGTTCTAAGAGCAGAAGGCACATAGGACAACCCTACAGCTCTGTGCTATTAGGGATTGTGTGTGTGTGTGTGTGTGTGTATAGGGTCTTTACTAACCCCCTGCCTTCCCCATATGAACAGAGAGACTAAGATACTCAGGAGCGATATTACAGTGGATAGGGTATTTTCCTTGCTTGAGGCCAACCCTGGTTCGATTCCCAGCTTCCCATTTAGTCCCCCCGAGGCACCACCTGGAGTCATTCCTGAGTGCAGAGCCAGGAGAAACCCCTGAGCATCTCTGGGTATGACTCAAAAAAGAAAAAAAAAAAAAAAAACACACACCCAAAAAACAAACTCAGCCCTGGGCCCAGTTGGGTTTGGAGTCAGCCCTCTCTGGGCAGGAGGCCCCTGGGGACTCGGCAGGGTCCTTCGGATTTGAGGCTCCCCCTCATGACTCCCTCCCTCTCTCTTGTCCCCACAGGCTGCCCGTGAAACGCACCTGCTCCCCTTTTGCTGAGGAGTTTGAGCCTCTGCCCTCCAAACAGGCCAAAGAAGATGATCTCCAGAGAGGTAAATGCTCCAGCCCAGATCTTGTCTGAGCCCATCAGCCTTGGGGCATGCCGGGTCGGCTGAGACTGGAGAGTCAGTGGGTAAGGAGGTCACTGCCAAGGGCTTTGCCTCCTCTGACCTTGTCAGACCTGGGTGAACGGGCAGCTTATTAGGTTGGACAAGGGCCCCAGCTTTCTCCAATGGGTGTGGGAGCAGAGTAGTGACTTCCTAGTGCTGACACTGCAACTTCCGGGAGAGAGGACTATGCCCAAACTTTGGGGACCTATAGCTGCCAAGGAGGAGAAACAAACCAACAGCCAGCCTCAAAGCCTAGAGTTCAGCGTCACGCTATGTTGGCTGCTGGCAGATACCGAGTCATTACTCCCCACGACTCTGCCAAAGAGGCTGAGAGAGCAAGTCCACACTGTGGGAGAAAGTGGGGGTCCCAGGGTGAAGGACCTCCCGGGTAAGCAAAGGCCCCAGCAGGGGCAGTGTGTGCTGGGGGTTCCTAGCTGGATATAGACCCCAGCAAGGACTCAGTCTTAGGTTCACTGTCTCACTGTCTTCCCGTTCATCATCAATTTGCTCAAGCGGGCACCAGTAACATCTCCATATGACCTGTCTCATGCAAGTAGAGCCCAAGGGCACCTGCTTGCTCCAGAAACATAAAGAGCCTCAAACCATTCCATCAGGTCATGGGAATGAGGTCTATAATTGTTACTGGTATCTGGCATATCAAATACAACACGGGTAGCTTGCCAGGCTTTGCCGTGCGGGTAGCATACTCTTGTAGTCACCTCAAAATGCAAGTCTTAGGTTAAAGATTTTAAAGAGCATCGTGTGCCCCTAGGGGATTCCCATGCTCAGACTCCTCCCGCAGCCCCTAAAAGCTACCCCTTTGCTTCTCAGTTCTATTGTACGTGCGGAGGGAGACTGAGGAAGTCTTTGATGCTCTTATGTTGAAGACGCCAGACCTGAAGGGCCTGAGAAACGCGGTAAGATGCCTTGTAGCCTCCTCCCGCCCAGCCTGGGCCCCTCAGTGCTGCCTTCCCACCCCACTCCTCACCACCAGCGCTGAGTTCCCACAGGAAGGCTGCAGGAAGGACTATGCCGGAACCTTGGCTCTCCGAGGCCCACCTGTCCCACCCCTGGGGAGCCCTGCGGCCGCTGGTGGGGGTGTGCCTCTGTGATGTTATCTCCCAGTCAGATCCCAGCTCCGCCCTGGGAGTCACACACACCATAAATCCTCCTTAATCTGATGGCTACAGTCTGACAGGCCCGGCTTTTTGTTGGCTTTGCAAACCTGTTTCTGTTTTAATGGGAATGAAACCCAAAAAGGCCAGGCCCCAGAGACAATTTTTTTTCTTTCCCAAGGGGCCTCATTCCTTCATCCGTGGTTGACAAGGGCAGGAGCCGCTGGGAGGTTGGGGGGCAGGGTAGAGGCAGGAAGAGAAATGGGGCACTATAAGGAGAACTTCTCTGTACACCAACCCACCAGGGGGGGGGTGAAGCCGCCCTGAACAAGCCCACAGCAGGTTTGTGACCTGGGTGAAAACAGCAAATAGCTTCCACCAGTGCCAGCTGCGCCAAGATTCCCGGCTAGGGAGGGAGAAATAATCAAATATTCACTTTAGTCCCACTAGGAGCGATGGAGCTGGGGCTGCACCCCCATTCTCTGCTCTCTGCTGCTCTTGACTGTTCCCTTCCCTTCCTCATCTTCCCACCGGCCCTGCCTGGCACTGGCCCCAGGAAGCTGGCAGCCAGAGGCTATTAATGTCATTCACTGTTGATTCCAAACTTGGGGCTGGACAGATCCTTAAAGGGTCCGTTGCCTGGCAGGTGCTTGAGCTCTCCCCCGAGCTGGCCTTCCAAGGGGCGCCGCTCCTCTGTCCTTCCTGGGAGAGGAGTGTTCACTACCTGGCGACCAGCCTCTATCATCACCCTAAATTCTTCCTTAAGTTCCTGTGGGAGCTGCCAACCACGGGGCCCTGAAAGTAAATAGTCTAAGACCTCCTCCATGGATAGATCTCTATGGAAGCAGAAAACTCACTGAACTGGCCTTGAGCCTCCTGAAAAGCCCAGCTGCACCAGAAGGGTGATCCCTAAATAGTAGCCTGGGCTGAGTTCTCAATAGAGCGCCCGCTTCTAACTGGCCCGTTAAGATTGGCTCTCTTCCTGTGCAGAACCCATGTATACATTCTTATACGCACTTACAGAGGTGCCATTCTTATACCCACTGTACAGATGAGGAACCTGAGGCTTTCAGCAGGAAGTGACTTGTGCAGAGGTTTGTAACTCCAGGCAATGGTGCTGATACTGAACTAGATTTGTTTGCCCTGGGGGAAATTTTAGGCCTGGGGAGAGTGGATGAGTAAAGCCCAGGCACTTCTTGGTCTCTCAGCAGCATGTTACCCTTCTGTAGAATAAGCACCAATGTCTGAGGTGCAGAGGCAGAAGACCCGGTTGTTGGCGAGGCCTGGGGCACCTGCCTTATCTTTGCGTTCCAGATCCCCACTCAATCATAATGATCATCGGTTCAGGATGCAGTGCCAGGAAGTCTCTTCAGTAGGCCAATTCCTTTCATTCTCAGCCACCCTCCGGGTGGGCACATCACTGTCTCCACAGGTAGTTCGCACAAGGTGCGCCTGCTGGTCAAAGAGGGCCCTCAGGCCCAAGTGTCTGACTGAGTCCAGGCTTAGGGAAACACTGGATGCTCTTTGGGCTTATTCTACAGGCACTAACCCCGTGCTGCTCAGCAATTATTTGCTATCATAGAGGAAGGTTTATTCCAACATACGATGGTGTGGTTTAAGTTATGTTTAAACTATTTACATTTAAGTTTAAACTCTCTATGTGGAATATAAAAAATCAGGGCAATTGGGGCCGGGCGGCCCGCGGGTGGGCGTTTGCCTTCCGGCCGCCGGCCTGTCCGGCCCGGTCCCGGCATCCCATATGGTCCCCTGAGCACCGCAGGAATAATTCCTGAGTGCAGAGTCAGGAGTAACCCGAGCTCGCGGGGGTGACCCAAAAAAAAAAAAAAAAAAACCAGGGCAAGATGGGCAAGAATAGTCAGTTGCTATTTGTATTCATCTGATGAATAGTAGATTCTAAAGTTCATCTTTTTTTTTTTCATGTTCTACAGTGTGAACTTATATTATTTTTCTAATCAGGAAGTAAATCAGGCATAAAATACTGTTTTTAATCCAGGTCAGGCAGCAGACAATGAATGTCTTCCCCATTTTTTTCCAGATCTCTGAAAAGTATGGCTTCCCTGAAGAGAAACATATACAGGGTCTACAAGAGATGCAAGCGGGGGTAAGTGACGGCTGCTCTCCCACTGCTCATCTCTTGCTCGCTGGCTGTTGGCTCAGGGAACAGCCACTAGACATGTTGTATAGGGATGGGCCCTATTTGTTCTTGGTGACCAGAGAGACCACAACCAGCCCAGGCCTCCTGAAGGAACCAGACATTGATCACTGTTAAAGGATCTATGGGACAGCTGTGAGCATAGAGGTGTTGTAGTCACTGCTGAGTCAGAATTCCTGGAATCAAGTTCTGATGGCCCCAGCTGACCAAGTTATTGGATTCCGACCGTGGGAGAGTGATGACCTTCTCACAGTCACCTGCTCTGTGCCCCTCACTCAGCTGTGCGCAAACCACCCCAGGAGGGAGATATCCTTACCTACATCATACCGATGTGTGGGCAGCTAAGGTTTAGAGGTGCTAGCTAGGAGAAGTGGCTGGATGTGAAGTAAAGAAACCAAGGCAAGAAACCAGAGCAATAGCAAGGCAAGTAAGAGCTTGCCTTGCATGTGGCTGACCTGTGTATAACCCTCAGCTTTCCCAAGTCCTGCCAGGAGTAATTCCTGAGCACTGCAGGGATTTTTGCCTCAAAACCCCCTAAAGAAAGAAACCAAAGCAGAAGAAGCCAGCGATGTTGTTACTGGCAGAGTTAGAGGGTCCAGGAAGGGAAGCCTGGTGGTGAGTGTGGGAAATGAGTTATACTTGGGTGTGGTTTATGGAACCCTCTAGGGAGCCTCTGTGGGCCTCTTCCCGGTAGGTAGTGGTGAAAGGGGTGTGAGCCCTGTCCAGTGTCAGATGCCCACCGTGGGCTCTGGGCTCAGTACTAAGTACTCAGTAGCCTTTGCTGTGGGGCCAGGATGGGTGTGTGGGCGGAGGAGATGGAGGCCCTGTGGCATCTCTGCCAGGTTTTAGTGACAGCCAGTTCCTGAACAAGGACGTGGCAACCCGCACTAAGCAGATCGTTGACCAACCTAGCCGGGTGCGAGCAGGGGGAACAGTCTCTGTCACTGGTGCTTCCCTACCCAGAGGACCCAAGGCCTGGAACACACTCCAGGCCCCTCTGCCCACAGCTCCGCCCCGCCCATCCTGCTCCCAGCTTCTCACCGTGGCTTGACTGCTCTCCCACTAACTCCCTATCTCGGAGGTGCAGGCCTCTGCCCGGTGAGGCACGTTTGCTGCCAGGCGAGGCTGGGGCAGCCTCCTTTCTAGCAGGCCCAGCCCTGCCTCCCTCCTCGCTGGTTCCCATGCAGCCTCCCAGAGCAGGGTGGGGTGGAGGGAAGTGTCCCTGCCCCGCAGCCCCTGGGAAAGAATCCATTTGGTTTTGGTTGCATGAGTGTCTAGGGTTTTGTGTGTGTGTTTTTCTTCCAAGTTTCGGTTTCAAACTGGGACTCACACGCTGTCTTGGAGCAGAATCTACCTCATAGCGGAGAGCAGGCTTCGCTTTGCCCAGACAAGTCCAGCCCCACTTCCCCATTGTGCCAGTGCCCACAGTCCCTGGCTGCAGCCCCGCCTGCAACCGGCCCCACGGACTGGGCTGAGGGGTCCGGAGGTGCCTTGTGCACCGTGGCAGGGGGTGTGGTGGGAGATATGCACTGGAGCACCCACCTCCCCACCCACTGGCTGAGTTGTGATTCTGTTTTTTTAAGCCCCAGCCAGCTGCTGGGGATGTTATTAGATTGTGGACCACTGCCTGCATTCCAGGCTCTAGGACACCAGGCCCCAGGAATCATCTAGGATGTTTGATTCCTGCAGATGAGGATGCTGAGGTTCAGAGCAGTCAGGTCACTGCAGCAGTAACTGGCAGGAGGAGCCTGGCCCTGTCTAAAGCCTGGCATGCACACGCACCTATTGTTTTCTCTTGCCTCTTGCTTGCTCCTCAAACCGCTAAGCAATGTGCAAATAAAGCCAGGGCCAGGCAGCTGACTTACTCGCCCAGCCCCATCGCCTGGGGCGTCACTCAGCAGCCCTTCAGCACTCCCCATGCCCATCCACAGCCCCAACCTGCAAAGCCCAGGCTTAAGATTGTCTGAAATGCCCAAGTGAGAAGAATCTTCGCAAAGTCCTAGGAGAGGCGAGACCGGGTGCGTTCCCTGCCCCTCTTGCATCTGGCTCTCCCCCTCTGAGAATAGGAAGTCAGTCACAGAACCCTCCCCCAAGTCCTCTGGACAAAAGGAGATACAATCAGCTTTTCAGACACCACTGAGTGCTTGAAAGATGAACAAGTACATTGTTTTTGCTGGCAGTTGGCCAGGGGGTTCCTGCAAACCAGCTCAGAGACAGCTAGAAATTGGCAAGTGCCCAGGGGCCTGCATTCTATGACAGCCATTCCTGACAAGCCCCTGCCTCAGGGCAGGGTTGTTAGTGACCCGGAGGAAAGGGCTGCTGGCCTGCCTGGGCTCCTGGTGCCCTTCAGCCTCCTGGGAAGCCCTGTCAGGAGTGAAAGGGAGCGCACGTAGGGCACATCCCCAGTTCCTGGGAGTACCCAGTGAACGCCACTGATGAAACAGAAAGCCTTGGTGTGACAGAGTAGCCACTGCTCTGCCCAGTCCTGGTCTGCCCTGGGTTATGCCCACCTACAGTTCCAGGCAAATATCCCCTCCACCAACGGGGCAGCTGCAATGGAGGACAGGTCAGCGCCCAGCCTCAGGGCCCCAGCTCAGCCCTCATCTCTGCACAGCAATTTTTTTTTTCCAAAAAATAATGCTAGTCAGGGAATGCTGAGGAAATAGAAAAAGGTAAGGCACTTGCCTTGCACACAACTGATCCCGGTTCAATTCCTGGCACCACATATGGTCCCACCAGGAGTGATTCCTGAGCTCAGAACCAGGAGTAAGCCCTGAGCACTGCTGGGTGTGGTCCCCAAACACCAAAAACAAAAAAAAAAAATTTGGTATTTGAAAAAAATGGTCTGGATTTAAATTTCAATTCATATCAATTAGTTGTGGGCAGCCTTTCAAAGAACTTTATTGGAACTTCATCTTCCTCATTCATGATTGGGTATAAGGATTTGTTTTCCCAAGCCCAGCTAGTTTCGAACCCCTGAAAGGTATGTCCCAGAATTTTTATGGCCCTTATTTTTTGCTTTTGAGTGAAGCTCTACACATGGGAAGGTCTCAGAAAATGAGTGGTTGAATGAGTACAACGGTGGACAGTGAATCCGGCAGATGGCCAGATGGATGACAGATGACTAGCTGGACAGTCTAACAAACAACAGGGTCCCCAGCCAGTACATGCTCAGGAGACCTAGCAGGGAAAGGGGAAAGGGCGCCCATGTGGGGGGGAGCGGTCACTTCTATTTTTGCAGGGTGGGGGGGTCACACCTGGCAAATGTTCAGGGGTTACTACTGGTTCTGCAGTTACTCCTGGCAGTTCTTGGGGGACCATACAGGGTGCTGGGGATCGAACCCAGGTCGGCCTGTGCTATTGCCTGGGCCCTGTGAGCAGGTCACTCCTCAGCAGGTTCTGGGACAGAGTAGGGCACTTACTGTGCCCTCCTTACTTACATGTCTGACCTGGGTTTGATGCGCAGCACCCCATTTCCCCCAAGCCCAAAGTCTTAGGTTCTTCATCAGGGATGCAGCTCCTGGAATAGTGTCCTTGAACCTAAACTATAGCTTTGACCACCCCCAAAGGAGCTTCTATCCCTCCCAAGGGCCTTTCCTGAAGAGTATGAGGAGGGTACTGTACATCCTGAAATTTAAGTATCGTGAAGTCAGAACTGAGAGAGAACTTTGTGACACACGTGTCTGCATGGACAGCACCCCGAGTGACACATTGCAGCCTTCTATTGAACCCAAGCCGCAGTGGCCCACTACATCATCTCCTACCCTTGAACTCACACTTTGTCCGCATCCTCCGTCTGGAGCAGTAGTTAGGCAGTGCTGTATCTCCCCCAGAGCTGCGTATTGGCTGCCCAAAAGTGTCTCCTCCTGTGTACATAGAGAAGGCCATGTGACCCAGTGGGTGGCTGTGGTAGCCAGCAGGCCAAGAGGCTTGGAGGTGGATTGTGGCTTGGCCACTGGGCATCATGCCCTCCTCTGTGCAGTTAGATGGTAAAGACCCATCTGAAAGGTTATCAGGGTCAGAGAGAGGTTATTCAGCAACCTGTAGTGTTGGGGGTAATCAGTAATCAATTACTATGACTATCCTTGTTACTAAGAAGCACCTGAAAAATAAAGGACTGGCCACATTCCCATTCTCTCCTCTCTTCCAGAATCCTGGTCAACATGGACAACAACATCATTCAGCATTACAGCAACCACGTCGCTTTCCTGCTGGACATGGGGGAGCTTGACGGCAAAATTCAGATCATCCTTAAAGAGCTGTAGAGCCGAGTCTCCAGCCTGGCCCCCAGGGAGCCTGCTGGGAAGTGACCCGCCACAGACAAACTTCTCGTGCCTCAGTGCTGTTACTTGAAAGCCTTCCTGCAAGTCACAAACCCACAGATGCCAGGGCCAGAAAGGGGGCCGAGGAGGTGCCCGGCCCAACCCCCTCTTATGCTTGAATCTCCTTCCCTGACTTCCTATCAGCGGTCACCAGCCAGAGACAGTGTCCCCTTGGATGCGGTGCTGGACGTGAAGACTCTTTGCTGCTGATTTTCCACCTGTTGGCCTGACGTGCCTTGCTCCCAACCTGATTCTTCCATCAGCTTTGATACTGGATTTCTCTTTTTGGTCAATGAATCTGAAAACTCTTGATGCCTTCTAAAACATTTTACAGTGGAAAACAAACAGACTTCCTCAGTGCGAGGCATAAATCATAGAGTTGAGCAACTGGAACTGAGTGGCACTGAGCAGAGAGACCACAGCCACTTGCCAGCACCCACATTCCTTACCGTTTCACTCATGTTATATATATACATATGTAAGTGTATATTGTATATATATATATGCAACGTTTTATTTTATGCAACATTTTATTTTATACTGGTCTTGTATACATTTTTATCATTTCAAAAATGTGTATTTCATATTTCTCAGACTATTTTTTTAGCTGTTATTCAATAATGCATCATTTTGTATACGCATGTGGTATTTAGTAATAAAACCTGTGTATGTGTTACTTTAAAGGCATCACTTGTTCCTTATGTGGGAGTCATGTCCAGTTCTGAGGTCTGGCCTGGGCAGCTTTCTCAGAGCACTGCCTATAGCAGCATTGGCCCATTAGCAGGAGCCGGGGCCTCTATCTTATTATTTTGTTGTTTTAATTTTTTAACCATGTTTCTTGTGGTAGAATTTATAGTTCTGCTCCTCATACTCATGCATCCACCATTCCAAACGGCCCCATCACCACGGTTCCCTCCACCACGGGTCCCCAGCCAGCTCCTTCCACACCCATATGTGTTCAGTCTCACAGACAAATCTTTAAATTCTGATGATTTTGACCAATTGTTGTTCCCTTACTCTTTCCTTTTTATCCCACATATGGGATGGGTTTGTTTTTCACACTGTGGAGGTGGTAACACCTACATATATGGAGATGGATAGAGCTTATCTTTTGTATTTCCACAAAATTATAAATCAATAGTAACTGAATAAAGAAATTTTTTTTCCAAAAGTTTTTCAGACATATCCAATTTTCTGTCTGAGAGTATCCTGTCCTCATGACAGAGCCTGGCAAGCTACCCATGTCGTATTTGATATCCCAAAAGCAGTAACAGTAATAGACCTCAATCCCAGGACCTGAATGAATGATCTGAGGCTCTTCGTGTTCCTGGGCGAGCAGGTGCCCTTGGACTACACTAGCACATGATAGGGACAAATGGAGATGTTACTGGTGCCCATTCGAGCAAATCAATGAACAATGGGAAGACAAGTGATACAAGTGATCCAGTTTTTTAAAATTATTATGAATAATTCTGTACTGATAAATTTTAAAGTTTTCATGAAATAGGTAGATCCAACAAATGTAAATTTTAGTAAGAGTGAAGAGAGTTAAGAACATTTTAAGGGAAAAATCTGAGTAGGCCTATAAAAGAATAAAAGTGTATTTTATCCTAAGAAAGGAATATTGGCTTTATATTATAAAATATATTATAGATTTTGCTGTGTCTGCATTAATAAGAAAAAATTGTAATAAAAATCTCTATGGATTAAAAAAATGCACCTGATCAGACATAGAACATTCAGAACAAATTAAATGTAAATTGGTTATTTAAAATGTCTAAAACCTGGGACCGGAGTCATAGCACAGTGGGTAGGGTGTTTGCCTTGCACGTGGCTGACCCGGGTTCGATCCCTGGCATCCCATATGGTACCCTGAGCACCACCAGGAGTAATTCCTGAGTGCAGAGCCAGGAGTAACCCCTGAGCATTGCCAGGTGTGACCCAAAAAGCAAAAATGAATGAATGAGGGGCCGGAGCGATAGCCCAGTGGGTAGGGCGTTTGCCTTCATGCAGCCGGCCCATGCCGGCTTGGGTTCTATCCCTGGCATCCCATATGGTCCCCCGAGTACCGCCAGGAGTAATTCCTGAGTGCAGAGAGCCAGGAGAAACCCCTGAGCATTGCCGGGTATGACCAAAAAAAAAAAAAAAAGAATGAATGAATGAATCAATGAATGAACAAACGAACGAACGAACGAATGAATGAATAATAAATGATGGATGGATGGATGGATGGATGATAGATGGATGGATAGGTGGATGGATAGATGAATGGATGGATGGATGGATAGGTAGGTAGGTAGGTAGGTAGATAGGTAGATAGACAGACAGACAGACAGACCGATCAATAGATAGATAGATAGATAGATAGATAGATAGATAGATAGATAGATAGATAGATAGATAGATAGATAGATAGATAGAGAGAGAGAGAGAGAGAGAGAGAGAAATTGTCTAAAACCCTTTAGATATCTAGGAGTCACAACAGCTTTCATAATCTAGTAGAGGGCAACCATTAGCACCATGAGTGAATGCCATACTCATCAACAGTGCAGGAAACTTGGCCTTGTCTTTTAGAGAAGCTCCTTTAATGCTTCTTGCAAGCTGGTTTTGAGGCTACGAATTCCCTGAGCTACTGCCTGTCCATAAAGCTCTGTATGTTTTCCTCAAATCTAAATGATAATCTATCTGGATAGTGTTCTTGGTGAAGTGTTCATCTCATTGTTCATCTCATTGAGATGAAGTGTTCATCTCATCCTTTTTATTCTCTTACGGTTCAGAGGGTCTCATTTGCTAGATCTGAGAATCTCACGGGCTTTTGTTCATATGTAAGTTCCCTTCTTGATCTTGCTGCTTTCAATATTCTGTCTTTGTTTTTTGTCATTCTGAGCACAATGTGTCTTAGAGTTCTCACTGTGACCCTTTGAGACTCTGGCCCTCTTTATTCTTTTTTTTTTTCTTTTTGGGCCACACCCGGCAATGCTCAGGGGTTACTCCTGGTTCTGCACTCAGGAATTACTCCTGGTGGTGCTCGGGATCATATGGGATGCCGGGATCGAACCCGGGTTGGCCACATACAAGGCAAATGCCCTCCCCGCTGTGCTATGGCTCCAGCCCCAACTCTGGCCCTCCTTAGACAAGGCGTGTCACCTCGTTGCTCCCAGCACCCAGCCACACAGGACCACTATGCCCCATGGATTGCACACCTTGGCCCTGGGCATGCAAGACCTTGAGCCCCCAGTTCTAATCAAATCTCATCTGGTGGGAGAAGCTAAGGGAATGAAAGTGCATGAAGCTTCCTGCCTAGCCAGTCTTGGTTTCTCTCAATGGAGTTCTCCTAATGAGCTCCTAAAGCAATGAAAGGAATTTGAGGCACACAAAAAAGCCAGCTTTGTGAGAAGCAAGAATCTATTTTAATGAAATTTTCATTACTCCCTCCTTTTGCTTTACTCCCCACCCCAAAAAGGGAGAACTGCCAGCCCACCACCAGTAGAGGAAGGGGGCCGAGGGGGTCCGAGGGGATGGGTTCCACTTTCAAAGCAAAAGATAAAATTAATATTTGGAGGAGGAGGAGAGAGGTTATGACTATTTCTTCCTGGTTCTTTGGGAATCTCTTCCTCTTACCAAGGGGAAATGATTGACAGGAAGTCAGGAAAGATCTGGTAATGAGTGTGTCAAACATGACCAGAGGTCAGCAAGGGCAGAAGAAAGGGTGGGTGAGAGGAGGCCCCCGCAGATGGGGCTATGGGGCTTTCCCCCGCCTTGGTTACCAGTGCCCCTGAGACTCTGCCCCACCTGCTGTTAATGCCAGAATCAGCTAAAGGTGTAGTGGCCTTGGTGGATCAGAAACATCAGGGGCCATGGATGGGGCCAGATATGACAGCTTAGCTGGGGGCATCTAGGTGTTTCTGGAGTTCCAAGAGGAGTCTAGAAGTTAAGTCTAGGACAGGAGTACGCCTCAGCCAAGGTCCTGAGCTGAAGGGCCACTCTGGGCCCCCGAGTCCTGTCTCAGCACCAGGCTTCAAGAGAAGCATCTGCCACTAGCTGGATCCATCCTCAGTTCATGCTTCAGGACCCTTCAGAGGATGAGGGGGTACACAAAAGGCAGCCTGTGGGGGTGTATGTAACCAAGGAAAACTCTATCCACCCCCTCTTTCTGTTCAGGAATCCGCCAGAGGCAGCTGGGCTGGGCGCCCATGCTTTAAGAGGCAGTACAGAGGCAGCTAGAATAACAGGCCAGGTGGCAAGGCTGCCCTCGTGGTCATCAGCGGTCACACAAGAAATAGATTCTCGGAAGGAGCGTCATGAGAAGTCTGGGGTATTGGGGGTGCAGGTAACTGGCAGCCAGGGTTCTCCTGGAGCTGGTGTGAGTCTGTTACAGCACAGGGACCCATTTGCTGTCCTCATTGTAGAGAAAGGACTGCTTTCCCGGGAATTCCGGCCTGTAGGTGGCTGTGAAGGAGAGGGAGGAGAGCATCAGGAAGATAAATGCCAGCTGTGAGAGTCCCTCTCATGTGACGTCAGAACTGGTAAGGCTGGTGCAGGCCTCTCTGCACCTGGCGTTTCCCATGTGGAGCGAAGGAGAACGGACCAGGCCTCATAACCAGGTCTCATAACCAGGTCACATAACCTGGTCTCCACCAGGTTATGTGGCTCTTAAGTTTAGGTTTCTGCTTTACAGGGGGTGGGGTGGGGACTCCTTATAAGTTCTTTGTCATTAAGAAACTACAAAAAGGGTTATCTATACAATGGGGGGGTGTGGAATATTATGTCAAGCAAATAGTTTGACATGATATTTGTATTATGTCATTACATATTTTGTATTAATTCTGTATTAATTTATTCCAGGAAAAATGAAAGCCAGGACAATGACAGGACGAGGAGTCAGGCAGCTAGCCAGGACCACAATGGGACAGGAGCCACACTGAGTGACACAGGACTCTCAGGTTGACATTGACATGGTCCACGAGGGGACGTGCTTGGCCTCTCCTGGGCCCCCTGGGGGTGGTCTGGCTGGGACTGTGTCTGCATCAGGGGCCTGGAGGAAAGTCCAGGCAGGCAGAGAGCTAGTCACAGGGGGAAAGAGGGGCTAAAGGGGTCAGACGAGGCTCCCTGCGGGCCCCGAGCCTCCCAGAGTTGGCCACTCTAGGGAGCTGCCGGCATCTTCATGGAACCACAGCTCTGCCTTCACTGACCAGGTCAGCCCAGTTGGGTCAGCAAGCTTCCCCCGCCCCCCACTCCACAGCAGGACCACCTTCTCCCCCTGCCGCTACCTGACAGCTCACTCACTTGAATGTCTCCCTGCCTCCCCCCCTCCCTCGGCTCTGCCTTCCTCCTCCCCTTACTCTCCAGGCCCGCATCAGTGCCCAGTGTTCACAACTCTGGCCAAGATCAGGGTGTGGTAAGTAGCTGCTAGCAGGGACAGAGCACTGCAGGGTGAGTCCCACCTGCTTTCCTAGGTGAATCCCAGGTAGGTGAGGATCTCTGCTTTGGCGCCTCCAGAAAAGGCAGGTGAAAGAAGCACTCGGTGGCCTATCCCTGCTGCTTTCTTGACAATTGAGGCCGGGAAGGGACCTGCCTGGCTCTACCCCCTGCCCCTTATTTGCTGGGGCGCTGAGGGGCTGGACCTCTCTAAGTCTCAAATGACTTGGCCCCACTGGACCAGTGATTTAAATTTGTGTGTGTGTCTTTTTTTTTAGTACTATGACAAAAACCTATGGCTTCTCTCCTCCAAAGATAACGTCTGCCTTCTCTCAGTAATTTCATAATTTCAGCCCCACCGTTTCCCTAGAGACCTTCTTTGAGTTTCTAGAATGTTCCTCTGGCCTAAATGATCTCTGATAGCCCTTTCCCTTTAAAACCAAGGAAGAAAAGAATGAAGAGCTTTCATATCCTAAAAGTGGGAGCTGAAAAGTCTACCAGGTTGACTCTAAGCCCCATAAACTCTTTGGCAAATAACCAGTAAATCAGGCATCTGAGGACCCAGGAATGGCAAACAATTGCAGATTGGGTTTTTATAATCATTTAGAACTATCCTCTGACCTGGGCCCGGCAGGCCTGCCTCGGCTGGCGCTGTTGTCCACCGTTGAGTGGTGGACACAAATGAGGCGCTGGAGATGAAGTGCTTGGGGGGGCCCTCGTAGTCCACGATCTCATACTGCCCGGGGCCCGGAGAGAGGGCTTTGGGGGCAGAGGCAGAGGCTTCGCAGAGAAGTTCAAGACGGGGTTTCTCCTTCAGGAAAACACAACAGGAAGCTGTTACTAACACAGAAGGGGCACAGTGGCTGAGACCCCTCCCCAACACGGGGTTTCTCCTTCAGGAAAACACAACGGGAAGCTGCTACTAACACAGAAGGGGCACAGTGGCTGAGACTCCTTCCCCAGGATCTGCCCGGTGTGAAGTCATCTAAGGAGAGGCCTAGACAGAGCTCTGGGGAGACCCAAACCTCAGGTTCTCCCTCCTCAGGCAACCAGAACAGTCCTGACCACATACACTTTTCAGGGCTAAATGCACAAACCACATGACACTCAGGACAGGCCCGGCCTGAGGTGCGAGGAACTCTGGGGTTGCTCCTGGTGGTACTTGGGAATCAAGCCCAGGCCTCCTGCATGCAAAGCAAGAGCTCAGCCCACTGAGCCGCTTCTCAGCCCATGCGACAGGAGGAGCTGCTGCTTCCACCTCTCACCTGCCGCTTGCCCAAGGCTGTCCAGCAAACAGGAAGAGAGAAGACTAAGCGGCCCCAGGACCCACCCATGGAACCAACCACGCCAAGCAGAGGAGGGAATTCAGATGTGTGGCTGCAGGGGTCACCTTCACACCTTGATGCTGGTGTGTGCCACTGGTGGCTCACACTTAGATGTTGCTTAATAATTGTAGCATTGGCATCAGTCAGCCTGCCTGACTCAGTTAGCGGGAACCTAGAGATAGAAGATTTGCTCAGGCAGCTAAAGTCCAGAGAGAAAATCGAGTCATCCGCAGTCACAGGACACCAGTGGCACTGTGACATGCCTATGAATTGGGGATGGCCGTGGCTAAAGGGACAGAGACCTGTGTGCACAGACCTGAGTCTGAATGCCAGACAAGTCCTCTCTTTGGAATAAGGCACAAGGACACCTACTCCTTCTGAGGAGTCTGTAAGGTCGCTCTTTGCACATAGTAGGTGCTCAATAAAAGCACTTTAATGCCCCCTTGATGCACTGACCCCTGCTACTGAGCTGTGGAGGAGCAGAGAAGCAGAGACCTGGCTCCCTCATGCCAGTGTCACGCTGGTCAGTGTGGACACTCCCATGGGCAGGAGAGGCTGTCGGAAGGCATCGTAAATCTGCTTGAGGCTCACATCTCTGCTGGAGGAACCACCGGCTTGGTAGCTTGTACAGAGAACAAAGGTGCCCAGAGGAAAAGCCGGGGAGGGGGTGTGGCCTTGTCTCCTTTCTTCCTCTGCAGACTCCACGGAAGAACTGGCTCAGTGTGAGATCAGCCACTTTCCCCTCTAAATAAAAGCTCACTTCTCCTTGTTCTGGCTTGTGTCACCCCCTCAAAGCACAGAAATTGGATGAGTGGGGGTGAGTGAGAGAGAGAGAGAGAGAGAGAGAGAGAGAGAGAGAGAGAGAGAGAGAGACTGGATTCCTGCAAGTCAGAGCTGAAAAGAGCCAAGCACTGAGGTCCCCTCACCCCCTCCCTCCGAGGCCCCCTGAGCTGGTTCTTTGCTAAGCCCATGAGGTGTCTGCCTCAGCAGGAGCCCCTCCCCAGGAGGCTATGTGGGGTTAGCCTCACCCAGCCTTTTGGCAACAGTGGAGGTTAGAGAGGGCTTTGGGTCTCTATGCCAACCCTGTGCCTGAAAGTGGCCTGACCCCGCCAGTGCAGCCCTCAGGATCTTTGGAGAGATCAGCCACATGTGTGGCGCAATGCCAGGTACCCTGGGACCCCCTACTCCCTGATGGCCTTGAGCACGCGACTTTGGTTTTCCACTGCTAGTGACAAGCCAGGACTGTGGCAAGCTAAGGCAGGGCTGGCCCGAACCCAGACAGATGCAGCTCAGAACTGCCATCCCCATGCATGGCTACTGTAAGCTGCAAGTCCTTCGAGAAAGCTCTCAGGGTCCCTAAACTTCTGGATATTCATCTATAAAATGGATAATAGCACCCACCACCAGGAGGGTTGCAAAAATTAAGTGGTAGTATTTCATTTATTTAAAAAAGGCACAACATTTTAAAAGTCTACACTAAGAGTAAGAGAAAGAAATTGTGGGAGGGAGGAGAGGAAGGTAGAGACAGAGACAGCAATAGAGAAAGAAGACAGAGAGTTTTGTAATGCAACTTGGAGACAACCGCTGGACTAGAGCCGTTACCGACTGGATCCCACGGGATGTCAAAAGATCACGTGGCCGCCCACCTACAAGATGGTCAGACTTCTTCGCCAAGAACCTGAAGGAACGGTTTGAGGCTCTTCATATTCCTGAATCAACCAGATGCCATTGGGCTACATTTGGCACGTGATAGGGTCCAATGGAAATGTTACTGGCGCCCGCTTGAGCAAATCGATGAATAACGGGATTCAAGTGATCAAGTGATCAATCACCACGAGATACTTACACAGTTTTTCCCATTGGCACACAATGTTCCAACACCCATCTCTTCACAGTGTACATTTCCTATCACCAATATCCCCAGTTTCACTACTGCACCGCCATCCACCATCCCTGCCCCAACCTCCTGCTTCTATGACAGTCACTCACTGTCACAGAAAACTTCTTTCTTTCTTTCCTCCTCCTCCTCCTTCTTCTTCTTCTTCTTCTTCCTCCTCCTCCTCCTCCCTCCTCCCTCCCCTCCTCCTCCTCCTTCTTCTTCTTCCTCCCTCCTCCTCCTCCTCCTCTTCCTCCTCTTCCTCCTCCTCCTCTCTCCTTCTTCTTTTTTCTTCTTCTTTCTCCTCCTCCCCTCCACCTCCTTCTCCTCCTCCTCCTCTTACTCCTCCTCCTCTACAACCTCTTCCTCCTCCCTCCATCCATCTGGACATTATGGTTTGCAATACAGGTTCCGACAAGCTATTACATATATTATGTATATATATTATTTATATATATTATTTATATATATTATTTATATATATCCCTTTACCTACTCTCAGCACTCAATTCTTGTCCAGAGTTGTCATTTCCAACTACAATTGTCATTGTGGTCCTTTCTCTATCTTAACTACCCCCTCTACTTATGAAAACTTCAGTAGTGGACCAGTCCTCCTGGTCCTTGTTTCTACTATCCTTCCGATATTAGTCCCATACTGTGTGATTAGTTTTTCTTTTTTATATCCCACAAATGAGTCCAATCATTCTATGCCTGTCTCTCTCCTTCTGACTCATTTCACTCAGCATAATACTCTCCATGTCCATCCATGTATAAACAAATTTCATGACTTTGTTTTTCTTGGTGGCTCATATACCATGGTGTAGATGTACCATAGTTTCTTTATTCAATGGTCTGTTCTTGGGTTGTTTCCAGAAGAGAGAGATTCTAACAGGGAGGGTGGATAGAAGATGCAGTGGGCGAACACACATTTCGCTGGAAGGTGATAGAAACCCTCCAGCTAGCAAGGTGGGCAGGAACGTTTCCAGTGAGGAAAGAACAGGTTCTAACAGACACAGAAGACAGAGAAGCTGCTGTCCTCGGTAGCAGACATGAAGTGGGACCCCAGGGGGCAGAGCTGAGTCCCCTAAACTATCTCCAATCCTCAGTACCCCCAGACGTTCCTCCCTCGTTCACTTGTTTCCAGTCATGTTCCACCCCACCCCCGACAGAACTTGGAAAGTAAAGGAGAAGTTCCTGGGCTTGTGAGATAGTACAGGGGACAAGGTGTATGCACCTGACTGAGGGCAATCCCCAGCACCACACAAGACCCCCCAAACCCCATCAGAAATGATTCCTGAGCACAGGGCCAGGAGAAAGCCGCAAGGTACGGTAATAGGTCAATAAATTAAAGAAGCTCCCATTTGTGACCTCTGACCCAGTTGTGACCTCATCTTCCAGGTCCCAGCTCCCATTTCACTGTACAGAAACACCCAAGAAAGCCCAGTTCAGCAGCCCTTTGCAATTGCTCAAACCACTCCTTGCTGCTTACTCATGAGCACCTCCCTTGCCTGCGTGCACTGATCAGGAGCACCTCCTTGCCTGAGTGCACTGATCAGGAGCACCTCCTTGCCTGAGTGCTCTGATCAGGAGCACCTCCTTGCCTGCGTGCACTGATCAGGAGCACCTCTTGCCTGCGTGCACTGATCAGGAGCACCTCCCTTGCTTGAGTGCTCTGATCAGGAGCACCTCCTTGTCTGAGTGCTCTGATCAGGAGCACCTCCTTTGCCTGAGTGCTCTGATCAGGAGCACCTCCTTGCCTGAGTGCACTGATCAGGAGCACCTCCTTCGCCTGAGTGCTCTGATCAGGAGCACCTCCTCGTCTGAGTGCTCTGATCAGGAGCACCTCCTCGCCTGAGTGCTCTGATCAGGAGCACCTCCTCGCCTGAGTGCTCTGATCAGGAGCACCTCCTCGCCTGAGTGCTCTGATCAGGAGCACCTCCGCCTGCATGCACTGATCAGGAGCACCTCCTTGTCCGAGTACTCTGATCAGGGCACCTCCTTGCCTGGTGCTCTGTCAGGAGCACCTCCTTGCCTGCGTGCACTGATCAGGAGCACCTCCTTGCCTGAGTGCTCTGATCAGGAGCACCTCCTTGCCTGAGTGCTCTGATCAGGAGCACCTCCTTGCCTGAGTGCTCTGATCAGGAGCACCTCCCTTGTCTGAGTGCTCTGATCAGGAGCACCTCCTCGCCTGAGTGCTCTGATCAGGAGCACCTCCTTGCCTGAGTGCTCTGATCAGGAGCACCTCCTCGCCTGAGTGCTCTGATCAGGAGCACCTCTTGCCTGCATGCACTGATCAGGAGCACCTCCTTGTCTGAGTACTCTGATCAGGAGCACCTCCCTTGCCTGAGTGCTCTGATCAGGAGCACCTCCTTGCCTGCATGCACTGATCAGGAGCACCTCCTTGTCTGAGTACTCTGATCAGGAGCACCTCCTTGCCTGAGTGCTCTGATCAGGAGCACCTCCCTTGCCTGAGTGCTCTGATCAGGAGCACCTCCTTGTCTGAGTGCTCTGATCAGGAGCACCTCCTTGCCTGAGTGCTCTGATCAGGAGCACCTCCTTGCCTGAGTGCTCTGATCAGGAGCACCTCCGTGCCTGCATGCTCTGATCCATTCCTCACTTCACCTGGCCTGCCTGCTCCTCCCCTGGCTGAGGACTCACTGTAAGATCAGGGGTCTGGAGACAGCCCCCGCCCCAGACTCCACTCCTTGCTCTCTACCCCAGTCCCCATCTGCCCTTCACCTGTAAACTACACGTTCAAGTCCAGCTGGAGCAGAGCTGGAAGCAGGACATTAAACAAGGTCTGTGCAAATCCTAGCCCCAGTAGCTGGCTCCCAGAACATTTGATCTCGTTTTCTTTTCTCTGCTCATAGCACTCTAGACTCTTGCTCTCTGTACCCTTTAAGGAAGGGAATTGGTTCTTACTCATCGCTGAGGTCCCTGGCCCTATTCCAAGGACATTACTGAAGTGCAGAGAAGTTAAAACAAATAGGGGAACCCAGACATCAGAGACCCACATGACAATATTTTAAAAATAGGAGCCACACCCACACCGGACTGTCTCTGGGGCCTGTGGCTATTCCTGGCAGAGCTCCACTGGTGAGGTACTGGGGCCACAAGAGTTACACCCAGCAGTGTTGGGGACCACTGAGAGTACAACTGGTCATGTTCAGGGAGGGACATGCTGTCAGGGGCCTAGATTGCAGGTGCTCTGTCACTTTGGCTACCTGCTGCTCTGCCCCACACCTGCACCAGACAGTTTATTGCATCCCAGCACAATCTCTCAACGTCATGGTGGTGTGGCCAAATCACAAAGGTCAGACTGAATCAAACCTAGTGCCATCCACTGAGCATCAGGACCAGAGCTTTATGAAAGCCAACCTGGTCCTGCCCTGTGGAGAGAAAACAGCTATCAAAGGCTCTGAGTGGGCCACAGATGGATTAAGTATGTTTGCAGCTTCCAGTGTGAGCTGTTTGCAAATCAGCCGAGAATAATCAAGGTCTCTGAGGACACAGCAGGTCACTGGGGAAGCATCTGAGACCCTCAGGACACTCCCAGGCACACATGCACTCTGCCTCGGGGATTCCCAGGGTCGGGAGGGATAAAGGGGCAATTTTTTTCTCATCATTAAAGGGCAGTAGATTGCCCCTGGGTGGAATGCAGGATCTGTTTAACAGGTAGCGGGTGACAGATCACAGTAGCTTGGGAAGAAGCATCCCATAGCTAATTGAAAATCCCAGGGGGAACTTTTAGGTGGGTCCCACATAATTACCCAAATTGGAGAGGGGCCAAAGGGCCCCCTGAGTCTTCTGCTCTCTGGCTGTGGCAGCATGTCTGTACAGAACCAGTGGCTGAAAACTCCCGGAAGTCAATCAGAGGTTAGAAAGATGTCACTGGGTGTTTCACCTTCTCATTGGTGAGTTGGAAGGCAGCACCCAGGAGGAACTATTTTGATCTCCAGGAACTATTTTGAACCCTTATCCTGACTCACCCTGATCCACTGAGTCATCACTGGGACAGAGATTGAAGGACTGAGCAAGTGAAACCTGGCTGACACTTCTCTCCTATAGACCCCCTAGATGAGGCTAAATCCTTAGCTTTTGAGTCTATGAGAAGACCATAGCAAGACACACCCTGAGACGAGTACTTTAGCTATGGAGTCCAGAATGGCCTGTGCTGACACCTAGAAGAGCCCTTCAAAGCCCTAGAAATGCTCTTGCTAATGCCGGGCCAGCCCAGACTCAAGCATCTGTCCTCACACTCTTCAACAGAAATGTAGGCCCAATGTCTGGAAAGCTCCAAGCGATGAGACCTAGTGGGGCAGAGGGTGAGCCTTTCTCTTTACAAGCAGGGCAGAGGCAGAGGCTTTCTCCTTACAAGCACACTGGGAGGTGTTCCTACCCCTAGTTTGAGGAGAATTATGGATTCCCGGGAGCTAAGGGACCATTCCCTCAACCCAGTTTCCCAGGCTAGTGCATTGGCTTGATTTGAGGCCTGGCTTATTTCCTCCTTCCATGCTCACAGTCCCCAGGGACATAATACTACATACAGGGCATTCCCCACCCCCCATCACCTCCTGACCACTCCAAGGCTGTTTCAGCACTAGAATGTCCCACCCACCTCTCTAGGCTTCTCTTATTGGCGGTCAGGAGCTAACAACTCCAGGGAGAAGAAACATCTCCCCTGATTCTCTCAGAGTTCTGAAGAAAGTAGAGGTGAACTATCACTTTTGCCAGCTGGAACCCTAACCAAAAATGAATGCTTCCAACAAAGCTAAGTAAGGGTAGGTCTCTCGTAGGTCATACGCGGGCCAGGCCCAGCATCTCAGGCAGCTTGTGCTTGTGAGAGAAATCCAGGACCAGAAATCCAGATACCCGCCCCACACAGCCCAGAGACCTCTCAGGCCCCAAGCATGTGCCATTAGGGGCAGGGGTGGTCAATGCAGGCCATGTCAGGGGCCTGCCGAGTCCAGCACAGGCTGTCTTCTTAGGCCATAGACTTGGCTGCACTGTGCCTCACAGACGATATTTTATTTCTTCTTTGTAATATTTTTAAATTGAAGGTTCTGTAGCAAGCCTGAGTCAAGCAAGTCTATTTGGAGTCATATTTTCAACAGCATGAACTCACCTGAGGCCCCTGTATCATGTTTTGGTAATTTTCACAAAAATTCCAAAGATTGTCATTATTATATTATTTTTTGGGTGATCTGGGACCAGTGATCGCTGATGCTTCTACTATAATTCTCTGGAATGGTGTCCGTGTAAGAAAATACACTTCAATGATCAACGCGGTGTATGCTCTGACTTATTCACAGACTCTCAACCCTCTGTCTTCTCTGGCCTCACCATTCCCTTAGACAATACAGAAATCGGATCGACTAAATAATCCTTTGATAGTTTATACTGTTCAACTGAAAGGAAGAGCCCTCATGTCTCACGTTAAATCTAGAAGTGCAATGATTTCAACTCACTTAGCAAGATATGTTACAAAGCAAGATAGGGCAAAAGCCAGGCGTCAGGTGCCAAAGAGCAATCAAAGCAACAAAGCAAAGAAGTTCTGGAAGGAAATGAAAAGTGCCATTTCAGTGAGCCCTTGCAGGATAAGAAAGTCAAACTGCTTTTTGTGCTGATATACTGGTCTGCTTTACTGGCCTGACTCTAAGATCAAACTAGTCACAACACTGAATTTTACCTTCTCTGAGCTGAGAGCGAAGTTTGAAACTGTCAGGAGCTGCAGTGAGTTCTCCATAAGATCTAGCTAAGGAAGTTGATTACAGTGGCTACAGCAAACAACAGAGCTTCAGTGCAGCCTTATATTAGCAGGAGGGGGAAAAAATGTTTTATATTGATTGAAAGGTGCCACTTCTTCTAGGTCTCTCCCAGCTAGGAGAAGTCAGTGCCAGGCTTCAAGGCTTCAAAGGACTGGTCAACTCTTGTTCAGGGCTAATGAAACTAAGGACTAAAAGCTAATATCAAAGCGTATTTGTGACTGAAAATTCTATGGTTCTGAAGACAACTAAATCTACTCTGTCTGAGCTTTATAAATGGGATGCCCTCAAAGCCCAGAGAGAACACATTTGTTAATTACATAGTTTACTGACTGTTTTAAGCCTGCTGGCGATACCTGCTGCTCAGGGAAAAGATCTCTTTTAAATGATTAATGATCACTAGCAATATACACCTGGTCTCCCAAGAGTTCTGATGACGAGATTAATATTATTTTCATGGCTGCAAGCACAGCATTTATTTGGCATCCCTTGAATTGAAGAGTAATTTTTAAAAAACTCATCTTATTAATTAATAAATACATTTTAGGAGTGGAATGATAATACAGCAGGTAGGGTATTTGCCTTGCATGAGGCCAACCTGGGTTCTATCACCCGCACCCCATACAGCTCAGGGGTTGCCAGGAGTGATCCCCTGACCACAGAGCTAGAAGCAAACCCCTGAGCACTTCTGGTGTGACAAAAAAACCAGAAAAAGATGTTTTATAATTCAATAGCTACTTCAGTTATACCCTTCATGGATCTGGACAAAGAAGACTGAAAACCTTTCGGAAAGGTTTCACCATTCTAGGTGCCAGAAGAACATTCATGATTCCTAGGAGAAGCTCAACAGGTCAGTGTTAACAGGAGAGTTGATTCAACCCTCATGTGTTGGTGATTCAAGACTTCTGTGGAGGAAGGAACTGCAGATGTGGAAACAGCGAGAGAAGGAGCATTCAAGATGGTTCCTGAAGATGTGTTCAAATCACTGCAATCTCCTGGGCAAACTTGACAGAATGAGGGATTGCTTCTTAGGGAAAAGCAAGTGGATTCTATTTTGTTTTGTTTATTTTGTTTGGCAGATGCACCTGGTGGTGCTCAGGGCTCACTCCTGGCTCTGTGCTTCAAGTTTACCCCCTGCCTGTGCTCAGCAGAACCCAAGTGGTCATGTGCAAGGCAAGTGTCTTACCCGGCTGTACTAAATCTGCAACCTTAGAAAGTTTATTGTTCAGCTGGAAACTACTCCTGGTAAAGAGTCTATGAAAACTGTTGAAATGACAACAAAGGACTTACTAACCATGAGCTTAGTTGACACAACAATGGTAGGGTTTGAGAGAACTGACCCCAAGTTTTAAAGTTGAACTTTGGTCAAATGCTTTCACACAGCACGCTTGTTCAGAGAAAATGCCTATGAAGGAAGAGACCATCAATGCTGAAAACAATCCACATATGGTGTCAAGAAATTGTCAGTCATCCTAATGATCAACAACCACCTCCCCTGATGGGCCAGCAGTCATCAGCATGCAGGGTTAAGACCCTCCACTAGCAAAAAAGATTGATGGCTCCGAAGACTCAGATGATGGTTAGCCCTTGTTAGCAAAGTAGTATTTTAAAATTTAGCATATATGACTTTTGTGTTGATTTATCGACTTTTTTTTTTCAGTGCTGGAAATCAAACCCAGGCTCTCATTCATCAAGGCAAGAGCTGTACTGTTGAACCACTTCCCCGCCCACATATTGTCTTTTTTAATGAGATCTCCTTGCCCATGCAATGGTTAATACAGCAAAGACTGAACTTTTTACACATACCAGGAAATGAAAGCATGTGTGTAACTTGCTTGAATGAATTATTCACTTTATTGTAATAGTCTGGGGCCAAGCCCCCTAATATTTCTGAGGTGTGTCTGGACACAGGTCTGTCTTTCTCTTTTTGTGCCATGAGACAGAGAGAACAGAGGAGACTCAGGTTGGGGGAGACGAGGGCTTGGGAGGCTCCGCCAGCACTAGCATGAGGCACACGCAGCCTTCCTGGATCCTAACACGATGTTTCCTCACTCAACCTGGACACAGGATTGCTTTTGGAGAATAAGTCAAAGCAAACTCTTTTCATCTTCTCATCTTTTCCCTGAGGTGATAGCTTTCATTTCCATGTCGATTTTAAATATATATTTATCACCTCCTCTGTGGGTTCAGCTGGTTTCATGTTACTGGCCCAGGCTTGGCTCATGGATGTCAGAAGGCAAGCCCCACCCCATGGTTCATGACTGATGTAGACACAGAGCTGTTCAGAGCAATCAGTTAACACAAATGTCCTACTCAGGGCACCGTCCACTGACCAGGATGAGTTTAAGTGTAAGAGACACTAGGTTGAACTTCGGAGCCTTTAATAAGCCCACAGAAGACGCCTTGCATCCAGGGGAGTGGGTCTATATGCTGTGCTTCCTGAGCCTGTTAACCAAAGACCTAAGACCTAAGGCTCTGTGAGAGTCACAGAGAGCCCGTGAGCCCCAGACACCCCCAGACATGCCAACACAGCTGCACTGCCTCAGCTGGAAAAAACTTCCCTTGAGTAGGTGTGTAGTCGCACAACATTAGGGCACAGACAGCCAGAATTCTGCTGCATGCTGCCTGCCTGGCTCTGGAATCATTCCCAGGGAAGCAAAGCTAAAGGAATGCATGGTGTTCTGTTCACCTGCACACCCCCCACCGCCTCCAGCACAGAACCTGCGACCCACAGAGACTATTGACGGACAGGTGCAAATGCCATAAAATGAGAATATTTCAAACCACTCAGCCAATCTTGAACAAAGGCCAACTGAAGGCAGTTAGACACAGCGTTCTCTACTTTCATTAATTCTTTTCTTTTCTTTTTCATTTTAATGTAGAAAAAAGTCACCGCTGTTTGATACCATCCTAGAACTAAAATTGATTAGATAACAAAGCTTCAATATCAAAATCAATACACTTAGAAAGACCATTTGTGTGAAAATTGTTGTATCTGATTGCAGGACTGTTAACTCTTGTCTAAGAATGTATTAAACTGCTTGTTGCTTTAGGAGCGACACGCCGTCACCTATGGAGCCCCTCCACTCTCATCATTTCTTTATTTTAATTTTATTATTATTTTGCTTTTTTGGTTCACATCTGGCATGCTCAGTGGTTACTCCTGGCTCTGCACTCAGGAATTACTTCTGGAGGTGCTCAAGGGGCCAGATGGGATGCTGGGGACTGAACATGGGTCAGTTGCTTGCAAGGCAAACTCGCTACCTTCTTGTGCTATTGCTCGGCCCCACCTTTCTCATTTCTTTAAAAAGCTTTCAAAATCCAGCAAGGCACTTGACTTGCCAAATAACAGCTGCATACACCCGTAACATATACCCTGATACGGAACGAGAGCTGCTGCTCGAACCAGGGGCACTGGCTCTTTCAAAGAAGTTTTTCACTCAATCCTCACACAATTCCTATAAGATTCGTATCTCCACTTAATAACACGAAACCAAGGCTCAGAGAGGGGATGTCTGTGAGGAACAGAGCAGTGAGTCATAGAGAGGCCTGCTCACCCCCAAAGTCTGTCCTCATACCCCCCATTTGCCAGCAATGCAGAAGAACGGTTGTGCGGTGCCCTAAAACAGCCTAGAGACGAGAAGTCTGATATTTGGAGAGAGTCTGCCCCTAAAGACATTCCTGCTCCAGCCCAAGCCCTGGAGCCTGAGATGGCCCCATATGCAGGACCCACGAAGAACAGAGGGACTTACCACTGGTTAATCACTTACTCCATCCAGGTTCGAGACCCTTCTTCACATCCTAAGTTTGACTCAGGTCTGATTCCTCTCTCAACCTTCTAGCTCCTTGCGCTAGGCTGATGGTTCAAATATACCCAATGCTGCCAGTCTTCCTGGGTGGCCCAGGCTTCTGAGCCTCTGTGACTTTGGGACCCAGCCACCTGTCTGGACTCTATGGAGTGCCCAGGAAGCTATATGTATAGTCCCAGCATTCCGCCCATTCTCCCCTACAGCTTGTCTTGCTGTGAGGATATGATGAGATCTGAACTGGTGACAGGAAGAATGGCATTATCTACAGTGAATTCTGGAAATTCTTGAACCATTTGAGAAATAGGACCTTTGTGAGTTTTTGAGTCTCATGTGTGCATAATATTTAAAATGTTAACATAGGAGCCTAGGAATAGTACAGAGGTCAGGGCACAGATATAAAAATACACACACACAGGTGGGATTCCTGGCACTATGTTGACCCTGGAGCATTGTCAGGTGTAACCCAGAAGGCCCCTGAGTCCCACCAGGCGTGACCCTGCAGATGCCTGGCACTGCCCAGTGGCCCCTGGGGCCCCAGTACCACAGGGCCAGAGAAGCTTCACATTCTCAAGCCCTTGCATTGAACTGCTGGCCCAGCTGGCTAAGAATTTCTTTGGTGGGGCCCTTAGACCTTTGGAGGGGGACCTTCTTTTAAAAAATGATAATTTAAATTCCTATCTTCTCTTCACTTAAAAATTATGTGTTACAATGTGTAAAATAAGAGGGAGAGAGATGCAGAGACAGAGAGAGACAGAGAGAGAAAGAGAGAAAAACTGGGGGGTACCTGCTATTAAGGCAGCATGGGGGGTGGGCGGGAGGGGGTGGGGTACATTGGTGGTGGAAATGGGGCACTGGTGGAGGGATGGGTGCTGGTATACTGTATTACCAAGAACCAATTATGAACACCTTTGTAATTGTATGTTTCACGCTGGTATAATAAAAAATTTAAAAAAATTATGTGTTAGTAAGTACCACAAGGCACAATGTGTACTTTAAAATCTGAAAGCAACATTAGGAAGCATGAACTGTCTCTACAGATAGAAGCTCAGAGGGGGTTAGTGCATGCCCCAAGCATAAACACAGAGGAGCAGAACTTAAAATCCAGCAGAACTGACCAACTTCAACATTGAGATTTTCAGCCTATCAGTGCAAAACTAGAGAGTTCTGCTGCTTCTGCCTGTCCTACAACCTCAGTGGCAATTTTAAGTTGTGAAAATAGAATGGAAGCAGAAACAAGAATCTTGCAGAATCAGGGAATGTGGGAAGATCCTGGCAGTCCTGGAGCCGAATTCCCAGTGGCACCCAGTGAGGACTTCAGTGAATCTTTCAGCCTCTCTGGAGTCAGGCTTATCTCTCTATAAAATAACAATCCTTGCAACAGGATTGTTATGAATAAGCAAATAATGTGAAGCTCCAGGCACCTACAGTTGCTCAATAATAAGACATTCAACAAGGATTTTTGAGGACTGATAGCAGGCCCGGCAGACACCCCTAAAGAGCAAACAAATGCTGGTTGACCTGTGTCACCTCTCTCCCAATGCTGGGGTCCATCACGTAGAACCCACCACTCAAAATCAAAACTCACGGGATAAGAGCCTTTTTTTGGAACTTTGATGTAATCATTTGGGTTGTAGTAACCAGGTCCTGGGCCTGCAGACATAGTTTGAAATCCACGATCAGTTTTAGACTTAAAACAAGACATTAGTACCTTCGGCGACTGCTTCACCAGAGATTCATTGATGTCATATTGCCCTAAGTAGACAAAAAAAATACATAATAGAATGAGGAACTCTTCTCAGAACAATATAATAGTACTTTACACCTAGGAACACGTTTAATAACTTTAAGGTAGCCCAGATGCTCAGATGGACGTGCTCCTGAAATAACTAAAACATGCCATTCACTTCAGTTATTCAAGACCACAGAGCCCAGCAAGATGGCTACCACCTCCATTTAAAACAGACTCATAGGCAGCAAATACTTTGCCCAAAGTAATTTGTTTGGGGCTGGAGCGATAACACAGTGGGTAGGGCATTTGCCTTGCATGCAGCCTACCCGGGTTCTATTCTACAGCATCCCATATTGTCCCCCAAACACCGCCAGGAGTAATTCCTGAGTGCAGAGCCAGGAATAACAGCTAAGCATTGCTGGGTGTGACTCAAAAAAGAAAAACAAGTCATTTGTCTAACTAAAGAATAGCCTGGTTTCTTTCACTTTAAAGTATATTCATTCTTCCCCTAATTGGGTAGTTATGAGAGTTAAACAATTTGTTAGGTTCCTGGAGCATAGCTGTTGTTTAGTAAATATATAACAAAACCAAAATATCTACTGGGTAGCTACAAGTGAGCCCAAAACTATTTCCAAAGTCCAAGTTTTTCCCAAGATGCTGTGTCAAAATCTCACACAGATTAAAATGCTATGACAGGGGCTGGAAAGATAGTACAACAGGGAAGGGACTTGCTTTGCATGCAGCCGACCCAGGTTCAATCCCCTGGTACCACATATGGTCTCCAAGCATGGCTAGGAATAATTTCTGAGTGCAAAACCAGAAGTTATCCTTGAGTATTGCTGGGTGTGGCCCCAAAACTAAAATAAAGTAAAATACTGTGATAGTACACAAATCTTCTAGGAAAAAGAATGAGCTGATCCAGGGAAAGAGGGAAGAGTTTCCCTCAAATTGCCAGTAGCCTGCGTAGGAGGTGCAGGCGTTCTGGAGCACAGAACAACAGAGCTGGACAGAAGCCTTGAAGATCTGTGTACAAGCACAAGGCATATGCCAAAGCAGTAGCCACAGCACAGAAAGGATGAAACCAAGTACAACAGCACAGAAAGGGATGGAAACCAAGTACAAATAGGCACAACTATGGCCACAGTACTGTCCAGTCTAGTAGAATGTCAGTCCTGATGATGATATGTACAAGATCATCAGGTCACGTGGCAATGTTTTGGAAAAGAGGGTGTCAAAGGCCTGGAGTGTGTGCTTTTTGCATGTAAAAGCCCTGGTTTTCCACTTTAGTTGGGGGCCACACCTGGTCATCAGGACTTACTTCTGGCTCTCTGCTCAGTGGTCACTACTGGCAGGGCTCGAGGGACCATATAAGATGCTGGGGATTGAACCTGGGTTGGCCACATGCAAGGAAAGCAACTTAACCCCTGTACTATCTGTCTAGATCTAAAAGTCTAGGGTTTGATGCCCAGCACCTCATGGTACATGGAGGGAGAGGGAGGGAGGGAGGAGGAGGAGGGAGGAGGAGGGAGGGAGGGAGGGAAGGAAGGAAGGAAGGAAGGAAGGAAGGAAGGAAGGAAGGAAGGAGGAGGAGGGAGGGAAGGAGAAGGAAGGAAGGAAGGAAGGAAGGAAGGAAGGAAGGAAGGAAGGAAGGAAGGAAGGAAGGAAGGAAGGAAGGATCTAAGGCCTAAAAAGTCTATACATATTCAATGACATCTATGTATAAAAAGAAACAAAAGGAATAAATCCATGCGGAACCCAAAAGCGGAAAGGATTTTATCAGTGATATCTGTAAGCAGAAAACATTTCCAATTTTGTCACTGGTGCAAATTTTATTTTGTTTTAAGTAAAATGTATTTCTCTAAAGCAAAAGTACTGAGAACGTAAAACTGGAAATTTATTGGAAAGTCTGGATTAAAAGGGGGAACAGCTGCCTTAGAGAAGCAGAAAGAGAAATTATCCTCATGCTGAAGGGTAATTTGGTCATAAATGTAAAAACCTGAATTATTTTATACACCATTTGGCTTTGTTTCACTATAAGCAAATTAAACAAGAAAATAATCTTGAGTGTACATTAAGTCATGAGCGACAAATGTGTTGGCTACCACTCTATTTAGTGTTTCATTCAAAATGGTTCAAACATGAACATCTTTGTAATTGTATATTTCACGGTGGTATAATATTAAAAAAAATTTAAATGGTCCAACCTTCCTCCAAAAGTGCTTCTGTCCCTCCCTCATGGTGCTTCCACACAATAGAATCCTATGAACCTACTAATGCTGTTCTAGGAGGACTTTTACAACACTAGGGCATTTCAATATATGCCAAGCCTTTTCTTAAAGCAGATGCCCAGTTAGTGGCATTTCTAAATATTGTTTTGTTTTGTTTTGTTTTGTTTTGTTTTGTTTTGTTTTGGGGCCACACCCGGCAGTGCTCAGGGGTCACTCCTGGATTTGTGCACAGAGGTCGTTCCTGGTGGGCTTGGGGGACCCTATACAGTGCTGGGTATCAAACCTAGGTCAGCCTCATGCAAGGCAAGTTCCAGAACTGCTGTACCATCTCCCCACATTTCTAATATTGTTGTTGCTCTGATATTAACCTTTGATTTTTACACACACACACACACACACACACACACACACACACACACAATTTCCCCCTGCTTTAATAAATAGGTAAAGCAATGCTTAATCATATCACTTGTCACTTGTCTTCCCAATGGTCATCGATTTGCTCGAGCGGGCACTGTAATATCTTCATATGTCCTGTAGCGTGCTAGCGTAGCCAAAGGGTATCTGCTCGCTAAAGGAACACGAAGAAGCCTCAGACCATTCCTTCAGGTCATGGGAATGAGGTCTGTAATTGTTACTGGTTTTTGGTATATCAAATATGACACGGGTAGCTTGCCAGGCTCTGCCATGCGGGTGGTGTACTCTCAATAGTAGGCTCTCGTCTCATGTATTTAATGATGAACCGCGCAGCCGCTTTGTGCAGGAGAGAATTTGGCTTTTCAGTACGGATGTTGAAAATGGTGGCCCTTATGGTGTAGGGGTTCTTCTGGCTTCTTGTGAGGCTCTATTGGGATGGCAGGCCAGGGCTAGAACCCACCTTCCCTCCCAGGCGCCTCATGATCAGCTGAGCATAGGGAGAGCCAATAGCAGCTCTGTCCGTGTGTCTGAGTTCTTGATCATAAGACACTTTAAATCAGAAACAAGGGGGAAAGACACTCAACCTCCCACAGACCAGAGAGAATCAAGGTTAATATTCCCATATATTTACTTCCTCCCCTCCCTGAAAATAGTTAGTTGTTTTGATTTCATGGTGTAGAGTTCACAGTGTGGGTTCCATGCTGTAATCCACATTTTTCAAGTGACAATTTAGCACGAGGCGCCGCCCCATGTTCTAATAACCTTATTTATTTATTTTATTACTGTGGGGGCCACACCTGGGGGTGCTGGAAGGGGGCCTCATGTGCTTCTGGGGATGGAACTCAGGTCTCACACATGAAAGGCATGTGCTCGACCACTTGAGCCACATGCCAGGGCCCAACCTTTTTTTTTCTTTCCTTGACATGTCTAAATTTAGACCATACAACCAGCACATGTGGAAAGGTGAGTGTTTTGCTAAGAATGGACTGTAGGCCTGACCTGGCACTTGGTGACTAAGTCGATCACTCAGGGCTTTGGGAACCCAGCAAGGGTGCCAATTGCTGTCTCAAAACCCACAAATCAGGCAAAACCCTCAGTAACATTCCTGAGAGGTGACAGCAGCTTGTTTCCAGCTGAGGGCGATGTCCCCGACTCTGGCCCTTGGGACAAGTCCAGAGGAATGGGGGAACTGATGGTACCAGACATCAAGTCCACAGGGCCTGGATTCAAATCCACCTCCGGGACCTTGGGCAAATCATCTGCCTTCTCTGTATCACTTTCGCCTGTAAAATGTATAATAATAATAATAGCTCACACTTTCTGAGCACATAATTATGTGCCCAACAAATGTTCCATGCGGGTTTGGAGCCTTCAGTGAGGTCACGAATGTAATGCCTCTGGCACACAGTGAAAACTTAACCTGTACTAGTGCCTTTCGCCCTCCCACTCTGATATAAGGGGCTGGGCTCCCAGGACCCTGTCAGCAGGTAGGGGCACAGGTGAGCTAGCCACATCTCTGGACTCACAGGCAGGGCCTCTGGCCAAACCTCAGGGATGCTGGCTTTGTTCTCCTGTATAAACAAACAAGGTGGGGTTTTGCCCATAGATGATGCAAGGCGGGGAGCTTTAGCTTGGGCTTAGCCTGCTAATTAGGGCTGGTTTTGTTATTCAGCTTCAGACTGATCTTCTCAACTTTAATCTGGATTTGCTGAAATCTGACATGCGCTGCAATTTTTATCCACGCCTCCTCCAAGAGGCCTGATTAAGTGGCAAGCCCTGTCAGCCTTTACCTCTTGGCTCTGGGACCCAAGGCTCCCAAGGGATCTTGGGGACCTAGAAATTTCTATAAGGCTGAAAGTAGGGGAGAAGATCCAAGAGCTACCCAGGAGGCAAGTACTTAAGCCATCCTGAATCCTAGCAGTTGCATAGCTACATGCACAATAAAATGACTGGGGGAGGGGGAGTCTGCTGTGTCCTCAGTCAGCCCTCTCAGGGCCTAGGTCTGTCGTTGATTAGCCTTGAGACACTGAAGGAGTCACTGTGGCTCATCAGAAAGCAGGACTGCAAGTGTGGCCCTGTGAGGACAGACTGGGTGGTCACCATGGGAGCACTTGGCTCAGAGCAGGTGCTATTTTCCTTCATTTGGTGGTGAGGTGCTGATGAGAAAGGAAACTGCGATGACCAGGTATCATGTGACCCTGTCTGTCCCTCAGTGGTCCGAGGGCACCATGGGGGAGGGGACGGCACATTTCTGATGTGAGAAGCTATGTCCAACTTGACTGCACGGAGCAGGTGTGCCCAGACACGAAAGGCAGCCAAGTCTGTTTGGGGCACCACGTCCAGAGCCAACCATTTGACCTCTGCAGAGGAGGGCAGGTTTCCTGCTCAATGCCAACTACCACTGCTCCATTCCCAAAGCCTAAGGGGACTCCCTGGAAAGCAATGGGTACTCGCTGTCAGCTCTGGCACAGTGGCCCTTCAGTACAGTGCAAAGTGGCCACTTACCTGGGGCAGGTCCCGATGCAGCTTTCCTGAAAAACTCTCTCTGCGTTTTTGACATAAACCCAGCTCGAGCACAGATATTGTTGCTTTGCTTACAGACAGCCACAGAGGTCTGTAGGGAGAGAGAAGGAAACGCGTTATGCTCCATTCCTCCCTGCCATTGACATCGTGCCTGGATGAGTAACACATTTGGGTAAAAAGCCAACTTTACAGTCAAGAAAGATGGCACAAAAGTTGGAGCATATGCTTTGCTTGGGGAGCCCGGAATTTGATCCCCCAACACCACGCAATTCCCCAAGCACTTCTGAGAGTGGTTCCTGAACATTGTTGAGCATAGTAAAAAAAAAGAAAAAAAAAATAAACTTGTCCTCAGAAAGTGAATAAACACAGCAGAAAGGGCCACACTGACTGTGCCCTCCCATCCACCTGCTTGCTGGTGGAGGAGTGTGTGACCCCCACCAGCTGTCTGGGGACCCAGCATGGCACCCAGGCCAGCGCCCAAAGAGCCCTGGAGCACAGAGCATGTGATTCTGCAAAAACTGTTTGCCATCTCCAAACCTGTGAGATGAATCAGTTAACTCCTGCTCTACGTGGAAGGCGTCTGATATGCAGGCATTAGAAATCACTGACAGGACAGTGTTGTTCTTGAAGTGTGTAACACTACACATATAAACTATTATTGTTTTTATTTGCCCCCCACTGAGGGGGCAGTGCTCAAGCTCTGTGCTCAGGAATCACTCCTGACGGTGCTGGGAGAACCATATGCGGTGCTGTGATTAGAACCTGGGTCAGCCGTGTGTGAGGCAAGCACTTAACCCCCTTACCTCTAAGGCCCATAATTTTTCTATTCCTTCCTGAACATCGTCCTACATATTGCTGTATATTTATTCCTGCATATCCCCACCCTGTTTCTTGCTATTAAACAATCCTTCTATAATCGCAGGATTTGGAACATGCCAGGGATTGGTGTAATTTAGGATTATGACCATATTCATAAGCATACTCTTGTCTTGACTTGTCTTTACTGACCCGAAATGAAGACTTTTTGCTTGATCCATGTGACTTTCATTTGAGTTCAGAACTCAGAGTAACAGGGTTTAAAAAAAAATTCTGAGATCATTAGTATGTTACACATGAATCATAAATATTTTAGATGCCAATTTCAGCCTCTGGTATTTATTAGATCAAAGATGCAATAAAAATTGTGCCAGCAATGGCTAGGAATATTTACTGAATGAGTGAAACTATTTGCTGGGGCTCAGATAGCTTGATTTTCTGTGATACCCCTTTGTCAAAAAAAAAAAAACTTTCTGAAGAAATGCAGATGGTATTCTGATTTTGTGTTTACAAAGGCGGAGGAATTTAGCTTTTCCCAGGGTCCTAAATGACTAGACTGCATGCAGAGAGGGCAAACAAAAAAGATCAGATGGAGCAGACTAATTACTGGACAGAGGGAGAGGAGCCAGGTTGCCGGAGAGGAAGTAATAACAAGGTGCCACGGAAAAGCATTGGAACTGAGGGGAGAGGCTCTTGGTGAGGGAAGGCACACAAAGGCCCTGCCAGACCTCAGTGCAGAGTGTGGCTAACAGGATTAGCATGCTTCTGCTCCTCACAGTTGACTCAGCCATTGTTCTCTGGGTCTGAAAAAAGCCCCTGTAGACAAAACAGTATTTCAGCTTTATTCCTCTCTCAGACAGAAAAGCAATGGGGGGGAAAAAGGAGCATTTTTGTGTAGCGCTAAGTGTGTCACTGGAAGTTTTCACCATGAGGCTAACAAACTAGTCAGCTCCCTGGCAGGTTGGAGAAGAATGAAGTAGATTTATTATGCAGCTGTGAGAGGGAAAACAATCCCAGATAGAGTTCAGCGGAGAATGCCCGTGCCCGGTGGTAGTGGTGTAATCCTTACAGCGAGGAAAAGAATGTGCAAGACATCACACCTGGATTTTGATGGTGGTTTGCTTTCAGAGCAAAGTATGGAGGGCTTCTACTTTCTAGTTGCTGGAGAAGAGCATACTTTGTGGTGAGCGTCATTGCTTTTAGAGCCACGTGAGAACAATAATGAAGAGGAACACACGCTCTAGAACAGATCTCTTGGTGGAAGAACAGAGGACTTAAGAAACTGTCACTCGAGATGAATAACTGAATACATCTGGGGACTTACTCTTGGGGCTGCAGCCCATTTGCTGCACTCTAGGACAGGATCTGAGCTCTGAAGATGTGAGGCTGGGAGAGGAACACACAGTGGAGGGCAGACATGGGACGAACTAACCGAGGGGCTTTCACCTTGGGGCAGAGTGTCCCTGGTGACCCTCTCCCAGGAATAGACCAAGAGTCTCCCTTATTGCTTTATTTTTGCAGGGAGGGGGCATGCCCAGTGATGCTCAGGAGGTTACTCCTAGCTCTACATTCAGGACTTACTCCTGGTAGAGCTAATATGGGGGACCATACGGGGATCTAAGTTGGGTCAGTCCCATGCAAGGCAAGCTCCCTCCTCCCAAACCCACTCACCCTATACTCCAGCCCATTCCCATAGAGTAGCTCCTGGGAGCTTTATTTTAAAAAGTGTGTCAGGAGGCCGGAGCGATAGCCCAGCAGGTAGGGCGTTTGCCTTTCACGCGCTGGCCCATGCTGGCCGGGTTCGATCCCCGGCATCCCATATGGTCCCCAGAGCACCGCCGGGAGTAATTCCTGAGTGCAGAGCCAGGAGAAACCCCTGAGCATTGCCAGGTGTGACCCAAAAAGAAAAATAAATAAATAAATAAATAAATAAATAAATAAATAAATAGATAAAATAAAAGTGTGTCAGATGACATCAACCCCACCCTCCCAGTCTGCTCCCCTCCTCTCGCAGGATCACATTCTAATCGTCTGTATGTACTATTGCTTGCTGACTTCCCCACTGGAATCTAGCAGTTTCTCTGATTTGACACAGAGAGCCCACAGAAGCCCGCAGCACTATATCGGGACACTCTGATGGCTTGTCAGCTTTTCACTTGAGCCATCTACCTGTGCCCACTGACGCATCAATGGTGTCTTCACCTCTCTGACGCTCAGCTTCCTCTTTTTAAAATTGAGAACAAGATCAGTCCGTTGCATGGATTCTTATGAATATTAAGGAAGTTGAGCATGGTGCATACAGGCCACTAAAAGTGCTTAATTATCCTCCTCCTCCTTCTCATCATCAACATCACCATCGTCATCTTTATTCTTGGCTCTGACATCCCCAGGGAAGACTATGCAGAGCTGAGGCTCCCCACCAGTCACCCCCAGTCACGTGGGGCTATTGGGCAGAAAACTTGACTGGTCCAAATGAAGAAGTATTGCAAGGACAAAAATAAACAATAATAATTTTATATGACAATATTCTGGCTATACTGGGTTGAATATAATATAGTAATATAATGAATTTCACCTCTTGCATTTTTTTTTTTTTGGAATGTGGCTACTAGGAAAAAAAAATTTTTTTGTCTTTTTTTTGGCTCACACCAGCAATGCTCAGGGGGCTACTCCTGGCTCTGCACTCAGGAATTACTCCTGGCATTGCTCGGGGACCATATGGGATGCCGGGATCGAACCCAGGCCGGCACAGGCCGGGCAGCATGCAAGGCAAACGCCCTACCAGCTGGGCCATCACTTTGGTCCATACTAGGAAAATTTTAATGACACTTGTGGCGCCTACACATTTCCATGGACAGCGCTGGCCTAACAGGCATTTAGACGACTGAGTGTATTACAATTGACTGGGTCAACCCCAGAAGTTAAGCAGGATGTTTGTAATCAGAAAGTATTACTGATATGGATTATTAAAAGTATTACTGAAAAATATACAATAAAAATGAGGGTGTTCAAAAAACCAAAATATTTTAATTGCAACATAATATTAATACCTCATGTGCAAATTATGTCTTATGCATTTCATTTCAGAGTATTTCTCATTTAAAATCTCATTGCTCTATATAATAAACCTGTGGGGCAAGTGTAATTAATTCCACTTTATAATTGGGGTTCAACAGGTAACAGAACTTCCCCAAGACAAATAACTCTGCTGATCTCCACGTGCCGTTCTTATATGTTAGGTGCAGTTCTAAGCACTTAGCGTAGATTATTTTATTTAAAATTTTCATTAACACTATGGAGTGGACGTATATTCCCACTTTACAGAGCTAAAAAATGAGTCCTGAAACATTAAGAACCTGCCCTTGGGGCGGAGCGATAGCCCAGCGGGTAGGGCGTTTGCCTTGCACGTGGCCGGCCCATGCCGGCCAGGGTTCGATCCCGGCATCCCATATGGTCCCCTGAGCACCGCCAGGAGTAATTCCTGAGTGCAGAGCCAGGAGAAACCCCTGAGCATCGCCGGGTGTGACCCAAAAAAGCAAAAAAAAAAAAAAAAAGAACCTGCCCAAAGTCACTACCATAAGAAGTGTCAGAGTGATGATTTGAACTAAATTTTCCTGAATTCACCTTTAACCTTCAATCATACCATTTTGCCTCAGTGGCTACAGGTGATTATATTTTCCACAAGACCTTAATTTTTTATTCTCTTATGAGAGATAGCTTATTTTCACTACAAGAATATAACATGTAAATGAATCATGTCTACAGGTAAAGTAGAAAAAATGATATTTCATTGATTCATATTTTAAAAAAAACAGTGTCTCAGGTTACATGCTAGGAGGAAATAAAATAAGGATTTTCACCATGGGATGGCCTGGTGGTCCTTGGAACCACATCCTCTGGCTCTAGCGCCGAATGACCAGCACGCTTGAGTGTCCCCAGAAGTCACCCCTTAATCCCCTGGAGCACCTCTTGGGCTCTCCCAAAACGCAAAATAAATAATAAGCAGAATTATATTCCAGAGTAATGGCCTTCCCTTTTCTATCCTGGCCCCCAGTTTGCCCAGAAGTTTCTCTTGTTCTGTAATTTTCTTATTACAGAATCCATACGCTCCTGTTGGGTAGTTGATAAATACTAACTGGTTTGCCATTGCATAAAAAGGCTGTTTCCCAACTAACCCCCTCTCCCCTCCCGCCTTCCTTTCTTTTATCTCAAGCAACTGTTGAGTCAGTATGTAGTAAGCAAGAACAAGCAATGCTCTTACATTGTAACGGTTTGGTGCAGGAGTTTCGAATCTGGGAAGTCTTCTAGAGGCTGGCAACTGGAACATGCTGGAACAGGTAGTACTGAAATCTTTCTTTGAAATAAAACCTGATGGAATAGTGTATGTGTTGGCAGCGGGATATTTAGAAATGATGGTGTCCATCCTGGCGCACTGTGAGGAGAAAACCAAAGCAGGTTAAAAAAAAAGATGATTTTCAGCAGCAAGCCTGAAACCATTTTTTCTAAGGCACAACTTCAGCAGGTAACAAAGGCAAACTGACCTCAGGTCTTCAGACTTGCGCTTGGAAAATGCAAGCTCAGACCTGCTTTAACTTTGGTAAACTTACTCAAATTATTCATCTTTCATTTGAGACTTGGCAAAAATAATTTTGCTGTGACTGCATTTTTATCCAATCCTATTTCAGGCTATTTACACTCGGCTTATCAGCTATATAACTGGATAATTTACATGACAGGAAGCTTTAAGACTTTCTTCCATTACCCAGTCTTTCCTTCTGAGCAGAAGCTCCCATCTCATTTCTAATGTTAAATAATTGAAATTAAATCATCAAAATTTCTATGGGGCTTGGTGTCCACTCATGCCTTATAATCCCACCTAATGACTGAGCTCATAAAACTCAACAATATTTTTTGCTGTTTCAACAGAAGCAATCCTGATCCTTCCTGGAAGTCATGACAACCTATTTTCAGTTTAAAAAAACAAACAAACAGAACCACTGTTTGCTGAATGAAGAGGGACAGAGGCCATAGAAACTAGATGATAACATCATTTTACCCTAGGACAATACAGCAAATATTGGAATCTGATAAAACAAAATAATCTTATTTTATAGCTTAAAGCTTAATAACATTGCTCTGAGATTCCTCAGCTTCAGAGACTTTGATAACTATATGAGTACAGAAAGTGGAGGAGGTTGAGGAAAGGTATTAGCCCCTGCCCCAGTTCACTCTGCTGGGCAGCCTGAGCCCTGGGCACCCAGCTTATGACCCGTGGTATGTGGGTGGACATAAGCCAGAAGCAGGAGTGCTATGCCCAATCTATCTGTTGCTACCCTGGGTTTGAGCTCTGGGTCCTCTGAAGCCTACGGATTGGTTAATGCCCAAAGGTAAGGTCACCCCAGCCTTGTATAGACGTTGTCTTTGCAAAGGCTGGGCACTAGTTAACCAAATACTTTGCATGGGTTCTTGCATTTAATCCTCTAACAACCCTGGGTACATGTTAGGATAATTTCCCCTTTGTAGGTGGGGGACCTGAAGATCCTTAACTGGTTAATTGGTAGGACCAGCGTTCTCACCCAGGGAGCAGGCCCCTGTGCAGCAAGGATCAGGTCACTGTTCTCAGGAGAAATGAGTCAGAGCTCAGAGCCGCCAGCAGTCGGTGTTTCCATTTACAAGACAATAGCTGGTGCTGGCTGTGAGGGGGTCCGTTCAAAAAGAATCACTCACCTCTGTCTCCTTTGCCTGGTAGAGAGGTATTCTCCTCTTTTTAATTTCCCTAAAAAGGTGACCAGGTGAAACCTTCCTTGGTAGCTGCTTTGTAGCAGGTATATCCTCAGTCATCCCATAGAACGGCAAGTATGTTTTTCAAAAGCATTTATGTCCCTAAGTAGGTGCCAATTCTGACAGGCTGTATTAATAGTGACAGCAGTGACTTGCCCTCTGAGCCTTGACTACGGATGTCCCTTGAACATGTGTCTTGCTGCTTGTCTCTACATTTCTTTGCTTATTTCCACTCTGGAGAAGACTGTGTTTGTTCTCTCTTAAACACATACTTCAATTTCTCTGTCCCCTCACATCTTTCTAAATAAGTTTCAATTAAAACTACCTTGCTTCAACAACTAAAAATAAAAAAAAAAAAAAGAAGTGGCAGTAGCAGGGAAAAAATTCCAAAATCATATCAATTTAAGAAGCCTCAAACACCAGGCTGGAATGATAACACATTGGGTAGGTGTTTGTTTTGCATGCAACCAACCCAGGTTTGATCCCCGGCATCCCATATGGTCCCCAAGGCACTGCCAGGAGTAATTCCTGAGTGCAGAGCCAGGAGTAACTCCTGAGCATCACCACGTATAACCCAAAAAGTTAAAAAAAATAGAAGTTTCAAATATCATACTTCTATTTTGAAGATGTGTAATATTTGAAAATTCATAATGTGGCATTATTAAGTAAACCGAGAAGTTCTACAGTAAAGCTTCTCTAGGGCTAAAGAGAAAGCTCAAAGAGTTGGAACATATGCTTTGCTTGTGGGAGGTCCAGGTTCAATCCCCATATCCACATAGTCCCCCCCAAGGAACTGCTGGCCCCAGCATCCCAGCAGAGACCCCAGCACTGAGCTGGGCCCAGCTCCTCAGCCGCACTGGATATTGCCTTCCTGCCCAAAACAAACAAACAAAAAAGAAACTTTCCTAATTTACTCAATCAGGTAGGCTCTTGGGGCCTAGTACACCTATTAATGTAACTTAGGGGCTGGGGGCAGGGAAAAATTGTTCTTAAAACTCTCCTATAGAGGCAAAGCTTCATAAAGCATATAATTGAATTCGCCTCAGAATATAGCTAAAGTAACGCTCCCTCCCAAACCTCCCCTCCTCTCCTTGACTTTCTTTTATTTGCCAGACCTGTGGGCTCCAGTCTCTCACGTGTTGGCATTTATGAACCTCTTTCCAGCACATATAAAGTTTTTAAGAACCACTCCTGCTGCCAGGCAAATAATATAGAAAGGCTACGAACAAGCCGCTTGATTGAATTTCCCAGTCAAAATTATGGATAATTCTTAAGCAGAGATTCAAACATTCATTAATGAAACCTTAATATTATTTCTATTTAGAGAAATGGCAGGACCTCTCTAAAGGCTGGATGTAGTTGTTCCAATAGTTACCAGGAAGTTTCCAAAATGTATAGACCCATAGAGGTTCCGGATCAGCCTCACCCATGACACTCCCTAGGCATACCAGTGTCACTAAGACAGACCTTTTTTTTTTTTTTTTTTTGGGTCACACCCAGCGACGCTCAGGGGTTACTCCTGGCTCTGCACTCAGGAATTACTCCTGGCAGTGCTCGAGGGACCATATGGGATGCCAGGGATAGAACCTGGTTGGCCGCGTGCAAGGCAAACGCCTACCCGCTGTGCTATTGCTCCGGCCCCCCAAGACAGACCCATTTTTGATGAGGGCAAATTTTAATTCACATGAATCTTGGGATCTGGAAACAAGGAGATGCTATGCCTGAAAGTCACTAAAATAAGACAGGCTGGCTTGTCATATCTCTGGCTTGTTCTCTCCCTGAACATGTTGTTCTCTCTCCCCTCTAATTTCTCTGCATTTCTTTCAATACTATTTTACTTCAATGAAATAAAGTGGGACAGGGTGCAAAACTAGTATCCAGATTGAAAAGGAGCCAGAAAAAAGTGCTGATCCTGTCCAAGGAAATATGTGTGTGTGTTAGATATATTTTATACATTATATATCTATGGTATTTTAAAATCCATATATTCCAGCAAAAGGGGAGAGGAAGCCTGTAAAACTTCATTTCTGATTTCTTTGGGGTTTAGTTTGAATTTTTTTCAATCTGAAAAGATTGAAAAATAAATATATTTTATATATTATAGAAATATATTTTATATATTAGATATAATGTATTTTAAAAATCCATATATTCCCACAAAAGGTGGAAGAGGAAGCCTGTAAAACTTCATTTCTGATTTCTTTTGGGTTTAGTCTGAATTGTTTTCAGCCTGAAAGGACCTGACAGGATTCCGTGATTCTCAGATCTTCTCTAGCCCCTCTCCATCAGACCATCCACCCTCATGCTTTGAAAAGTTTCTGCGTGCAAAGCCTCACACAAAAATGGATCGTGTACTCTGATTCAGTCCTTTTCTTTGCCAGTGAGTAGAAAAGGGCAGTGGCACTATTTGGCAAAGACGTTCTCAGAGAGAAAACTTAGGTGTTGCAGGAAGTAATGTTTGTGACTCAGGTGGTAACAATCATAATATTTAGTATGTTTATAATGCTCTGCAGTTTCAAAGCGTATTTCACTCATTGCAGTGTTAATTTGCACAGCGCCTCCAGGGAGCCTCCCCACTTTCATGAGGTAAGTAGGACACAGAACAGTGACGTGCTTGAGGTCACACCGAGAAGCCACAGCTGAGTCAGGATTAGGTTTTAAGTCTTGTCTTCTGTGCTATGGCAGCGTGAGACGGCACTTCTCTTGCCCATGGCTTTTGAGCCTCTGCTCAGATGGGTTGGAGAAAGAAGATGGACAGAGGTGTGGTTGTTCTGTGAATTCACTTTGGGTATGAGCAGCCACAAGAGTTTTGCTCATGCGGAGTTAATGTCAAAGTTGGTCCTTGAGTGTTCAGCGCTGCCAAACTTGAATTCCATTAAAGGCTGCATTCAGCGGGTCTTAAATGATTCCTTTGTGTATTTTTTAATCAAAAGAAATTCCAATGTCGGATATCATAATACATCTTTGCAAGAGATCATTATAACTTTTAAAGGGACAAGATTTTTTAAGGCTAAAATATGACCTGCTTTCTTCTTTGCTTTCCTCTCTCTATTAGACATGCTTGTTCAACTCTTTTCCCTTACTAGTTTCCTTTTTTTTTTTTTTTTTTGCTTTTTGAGGTCACACCCAGCAATCCTCAGGGATTACTTCTGGCAGTGTTCAGGGGACTATATGGGATGCTAGGGATTGAACCTGGGTTGACCGCATGCAAGGCAAACGCCCTACCCACTGTGCTATCTCTCCAGTCCCTCCCTTACTAGTTTCTTGCCTATTTAAAAATACTTATTCTTACTTTTTTTTTGTTTGGGTGACACCAGAGTGTCATATGGGGTGCTGGGGATCAAATTTGAGCTGATTGTGTGCAAGGCCAGCACCCTACCCATGATACTATATCTCCAGTCCCTCAATTTACAAATATTTCAGAAAAGACTATCTTGCCCATATGTGGTCAGATATATTTTCACTTCATATAGCTTCTTGATTGTTAAGAGATTTCCACAAAGGCAAAGACCCATATTTTACAAAGAAGAGAAGTGGGGAGAAGGGAATGATAACACTAATTTCAGGTCCTCTGATTTTTCCCCCTCCCAACAAATTTCTCAATAACTGAACAACCCAATTAAACTAAGCGATGTTAAACATCATATTAAGGCAAAATGTGTTTAGAGTAACATCTTTTTCCTAATTTGCCTAAATAAGAACAGTTGTGCATCCATACCACAAAGACAAATGTGTTCAGGATCTAAATATCTTTAGCTTATCTCCTCATTCTGGCAAAGGGTGGCAATAGAAAACAACTGCTTGTTAAAGGCAGAAGCTCCAGGTGGCCCGCATATAATTTGAGAATATACTTACTCTCCTAATTAGCATGAGGGGTCTTTGGAGAGAAGGGATTGGAGGGCCAGAATATGATTATCAGTAAAGAAATTACTGTACAATATCCTGATTCCACATTAAGGGTTCTCACCAGTGAAGGGAAAGCGCACGTTCCTTTCTTAGACAACGAGACACTGTTGAACACTGGAGACTGGTGAATGATGTTGTAGAACCCAGGACCAGGAGTCTCACCCTAAAAAGGGAAGAGAATGTGGCACCATGAGGACACAGCGAATTCCATTGTGTTTTCTGCCAGCTCTGCGTCCATTAACACTAAGCTCGCTGTAATCCTCCAGCACAGGCGTCACTTCACTGCTGACAGCCTGGCTCCACGGTCTTACATGCCCAGTCACCATCTCAGTTACCGAACAACGAGGCTGGAATTCCAACCTAGGTCTGGGACCTCCAAAGCCCAGCTCTTTCCTTTCTGCTCAACTGCATTCCAGAGGAACGCTGTGTTTTGTTTCTCTGCCATTAGAGAAATAAGCATAAAATGGGCTCCGAGTGTGGCTGATGTGCGGGTCCTCGGATATCGATTGGGTCAGCCCAGCCCACAGGGAGCCAAGGTGACCGATTTCACGTTAGCCGCACCCCACCTGACTCAGCTTCCTCCTCAACCTTTCAGAAGAGAAATGAGGGAGTGTTTCTGTTTATAAAGCAAAATGAAACAAAAACAACCTTCAATCCAAACAACACCGTTTCTAACTCTCAGACAAAAAGAGGCAGGCAGGCTCACTGAGCTCAGGTGCTAAATGATACAGAGGGAAACAGAAGCTTGATTTCTCAGTTCGTTTCTGCTGGTGCAGGTAATTGGGTTTTCATCTTATTTCCCATGCTAGTTACTACGGGAAGTAAAGGATGACAGAGGCTGGTCACGCAGGTGACACGAAGGGAAAAGGATGTTCCGTCTTAGGTGTTCACTGGGTATCTACTTGGTGCCAAGCATTTTTCAAGGGTGGTTTCGATCCTTCGGAGAGGGAGGGATTACTGTGCCCATTTTACAGATGGAGGTACTAAAGCCCATGAGTTAAATTTGCCCAAGATTCCACTGTGAGAAGAGCTAATACCTGACTCCAGAGCAAAGCACAAGAGTATTAAGGAAAGACCCAGAGATGTTTGGTCCACACTTAGTAAGTGGTGAAGCCCAGCTTTAAGCCCAGCTAGCCTGATTCTATAGCTTGCTTCGCCCCTACCCCTGCTGCCCAGGTTCATCCGTCTCCACCATTTCTTCCTCGAGGCAGACGCTCAGCTTACAGCACCGCCAGGACCTTTGAGGACTTTCCAGTCTGGCGCAAGCAGTGTGTGTTCCTAGTTTAACACAAGGGATAGGGCCATCAAGGCTATTAACAGGTTCTTCTGGACTGAATTTTCAAGGCAGTGAGTCCTTTGGGCCTTGCACAGCAGCAAGTGAGAGTTGGTTTCCACTTTCTAGGAGGTAATGGTCCCTGGTAGAGAGAAGGCGTAAGGGGAAAGTGATGCAGGCCGTGAGGGGAGGCAGCAGGACCAGGTTCAGGCATTCTGGGTTGAGTTCAGAACCCTAGCCCCCGGGGCAGAGGTAAGTCTCTAGTGATACAAGGAAGAGATTTTTTCCTAAGGCATTACTTGTAAGTTCAGAATGTATTCATTGAATAGCACTGAGGGCCAGGTACTTTACCTGCATTCACTCATAGAATCCCCCATTTTAAAGATGAGAAGACAGAGTACACAGAGATAAGGCCCAAGATCACATAGCCAGTAAGTATCAGAGCCAAAAATTGAACTCAGGCAGTCTGCACCCACCAGGTCAAACTGACTCTCAAGAGAGAATGAGTACAATAAAAAGAAGAGGGGGAAATAAGTCAGTGAGTTGTGAGTCAGGAATTCAAGTCTCAGAACTGCTACTCTCTATGTGACCTTGACTCATGACTAAGCTGCCTCTAGAACTCACTTTCTTCATTTGTAAATATAAGATACTGGACTATATCTCTGCTGCCTTTTAGCACCCAGAGTCCCTACAGTGAGGAGAACTGAAGCAGAAAGCAGAAGTATGACTTCTAGGTTGAAACATGATCACTGACGACTGTCCCTGCTCCCAATTTATTGCCATGCTCTCAGGGTTATCATCAGTTCACACAAATCTTCTCAGCATCTCTGTAGTCTGAGAAGCTAAGAATTTCCGCTAAAATCCATGTCTCTTAGCCCACCCTGCTCAATTCAATTTGATTTTCAGGTGAATGAAAAATAGCAATTTTATACAAATATGGCCTGTGCGTATGGGGGATATATTTATACCAAAATAACTGGTTTTCCTGTACTTAAATTTCCAAATTGACTAGGAACCTTCTATTTTTGTTTGCTAAATCTGGCAGCCCTATCCTTAATCAGGTTTTGATTCTGCCACGTTGCAAACTTGTTGGAATCCAGGCCAGAGGAGACAAGGATGCCACCAATTAGCCTGGAGGGAGAGAGCTCTGCTTATTTGCTCCCAGACGGTGTCCAAGAAGAGTCTTTCAGTCCTGCACTGCTGGGGCTGTCCAATGTCAGCTTGTGCCAGCAACAAATAATTTCAAAACTCTGTTAGTGTGAACTTAAAATTCACCAGAGCACGGATTTTTTTTTTCTTTTTTTGGGTCACACCTGACAATGTTCAGGTGTTACTTCTGAACATTGTCTGCACTCAGGAATTACTCCTGGCAGTGCTGGGGGACCATATGGGGTCCGGCCACATGCAAGGCAAATGCCCTACCCACTGGACTATCACTCTGGTCCCTCCAGGGCACGAATTTACCACAGAACTTGATAAATGCTTCAGATACAATTTTTTTTCTTTCTTTTTTTAGGGGAACTGGGTCTGTGGGCATAGGAGTGGGCGTAGCACCAACTGGTGGTGCTCAGGGGCTTTCTCCTGGTTCCGTGCTCAAGGATCATTCCTAATGGTGTTTGGGTAACTATTATATGGTACAGGGATTGAGCCCAGGTCAGCCATGTGCAAGGCAAGTGCCTTACCCACTCTACTGTCTCTCTGGCCAAGACAGAACTTTTCTTTGAGGAAGGATGAGCTGGTTTACCAGAACTAATCACGCCTTTCACCAAAATCCAAGTAGGCTTCGGGAAGGGGAAATCACCTACAGCTGAGGTTTCAGCCTCCTGCTGTGACTGACAGATTCTAGAAGGGCAATAAAAATGCAAAGCCTTCATCTCTGGAATAGCAATTCCTGTGACTAGCAGTTTCCTGACTTGGATGAGTTGGAGCTCTCAAAGCATGTTCTGGAGATCTGGAATTCAAGTTGCATTGGTGTAAACTCTGTCAGTCACCTTCTGGTACCTTGGCCAAGACCAGAAGACAAACCCCACATAAACAAAACAAAATTAGGTGTGGAGAGAGAGGACAGAGAAGTATTTCTTGGAATTCCACTGACAGCTATTGAATGCTGTCCTGCTAGCACTGGTCTCCTGCACCTGTCCCATGGGGTGAGGAACCAGCGAGTCTGGGGAGTTAGATCAGGGCCAGAGCTCGAAGGCCAGAGTCACCAGTTCTCTGGTCTTCAGTTGCCCACAACAACCTATTATCCAGGTCTTGCTCTTTGAGCTCAAAATATCAGCGGAGGAATGAGAAAAGACTCACCCATAGGTTGATGTGCTAAAATCCTCTACCCAACCTATATCTGGGTGACAGTTGAAATCCACTTTGAGATCACTTTGGAAGGACTAAAGTCTCAAGGGGCAGCCTCTGCCCGTGCCAAGGGTGGGACCCAGATTAGCAATTACTTGCTCTAAATCAGTTTTGAGAGGAGAAGAAGAAGAGGGGAAGAGAAGGAGAAAGACATTTACTTCCTCACTCAGATTCCTCCGTGGGTTAAGGGAGAGCTATATATGCCTTTGCTTGAAGTCATCTTTCATAACAGATTTTTCTAGTACTGATTTCATAAATTCTGTTCAGGTTTGACAGTCCTTTCAGGTTTGACAAATCAGTGGTTTTTAGAAACCTTTTCCTGTCTTGGAAAATGCAGTCCCTGTTGGGCCTTTGGTTGAAGACCACATAGAATTTGGTTCTTTTGATTCTTCAAAGATGTCTGTATCTGCTTTGGACCTAGGCTTCACTCGTTTAGAGCCATTCTCATATCTACTATCAGCCCACAAGCAGTCCTTTAAGCAGAATGAGGGCAAAAATTCACCTACTGAAATCTACTGTGGGTCAAGGCCTATGTGAAGGCCCTAAGACACAAGCAAACACAACTTGTTAGCCGCTCACATTTAAGGATGGGATAGAGGAACTGCAGCAAACAATGTAACTGGAAGAGTTGTGTTCCTAAGACTCAGTGCATTGATTTGAGTGGAAGCTGTTCATTCATTCTACATCTGAGGGGCTTGGGGACCTGGAAGGCACAGCAATGGCCACTTTCCAGGAGCTCCTGGATGAGCCGAGCTACATGGTGGCCCATGGCGCATTTCAAGCAGGAGGTGGTCGAAGGCATGACAAGCTCAGGGGGTCAGCAGAGAGGGGATGCTGACATCCACCCAGGAGATGAATCAGGAGCACTACGCGGGTTCATCCCTCTCTGGCTGACCCTGACTATGCAAGTTACTTAACCCTCTGTGTCTCAGAGTCATTATCTGAAAAGTGGGATAATGATAGGACTTAGCTCATAGGTTATTATTGGGATTAAATGAGTTAATAAATGCAAAGGTCTAAAAGGGGTGCCTGGCACACAGCCAGTGACAGCAGAGGTTTGTTATCACCAGGAACATCACTACCACCAGCTCCTGTAGCCCCATAAGTGCTGCTGGCTAATATGGAGAAGTCAGACCCCAGAGTGGTTGGTAGGTTAGACCTTATTTGTGACTCAGATATGCAGCTGAGTTCACCCTGAGGTCACTGTCCCTTGTTCATAGTGGTCTCAGTCAAGGGATTGGTCTCACTTCCTTTCTTTTTAGATATCATGATCATACCTTATCAAGTTAATAAGTGAACAGTATTAATTTAGTTACACCACGAATTAAACACAGGCCTGCCTACCAGCTGAGTGGGCAGAGTCGCCGTCAGCCTATATGAAGCACTAGCATGCGTTTAAAACACTCCCCCACTGTTCCTTCTTTGGTATCAAAAGGGATCAGTTAGGTTTAGAATCATGGAATAGTAACCCCTGTCCAGGCCTGTACGCTTATTTTTAAGGGGAGGGATAGGAGATGCAAAATTGGCTGTCCTTACTATTACCCAGCTGGGGAAATAGCGACCACCCTCCAGAATGAAATGGGGCTAGAAACTGGGGACGAGGGGAAACAATTGCTCCTCTGGCTCCTGGGCTCTGTGTGTCCCATTGAGGCATGTCGCTTCATGTCTTCAGAGTCAGCAGCACTTCTGTAAATAATCGTAAAATGCTCAGGGAAGCTGGCTTCGTTTCGAACAGCCCAAATTCCCAGTTCAGACACTGAGCTCTGTGAAGGAGTCCCGGTACCCAGCAGACTCTTGTGAGGAACGTGGACTGGGCAAGAAAGGTCTGATGTTTTTCTGCAGAGTGGGGTTGATAAGGTAAGTACATGTTTCAGAGGGCACCGAGTCCCTCTGCTGAAGATGTGTTAAATGGGTCACGAACTAATGTGAAGACACAGTGACAATACATGAGATCAGGCACAGGGTGTGGACGATTTATGTTTAAAGAAGGGTGGTGAGGCACCCGAATTTTAAAATGTTTTAATTTGTATTGCCTCACTAAATTATTGGGTGATGTTAAACAAGATCCTTAACGTCTCAGTGCCCACTTCCCGGGAAATGAGACAATGAGCATGAAGTAACCCCCTTCTTTTTTTATAGTTAAAAAAACTCATAATCTATATAATACTCGTTTTATGTTTTAGACGGGAAGACAAATCCAGAGAAGTGGTTTGATGGCAATAGTTAATAAGAGAGCAGAGTACAGGAGACTGATCAGTGGGTCCCACAGATTTCCTACAAAATTCCATTTTTATTTACTAAAACCCTCTGATATTTAGTGTTTTCACATCCTTGAACCAATAATACCACATTTTAAATGCATGAATCAAACTCTGAGTTTTTTCCCCTCTAATTTAAACACTGCCTATGTAGTTTTTAGCTAGCTGTTACCTCGGTTCCCTAGAGAGAAAAATTTCTAACGAACAAGCATTTGCTTTTAAAAAATTAAATTGAATTAGATGTGCTCATTTTAAAAACAACAGTCCATTCAGTTTCTGGATTTGAGTCTTCAGAATGGAGCCTGTAAATGAGCAGCATGGTCCCCTTCCTCAGCTTGATCTGTTTTACTAAGGCCTTTCCAGAAACATTCACTGACCTTCATAAATCAGATTTATGGCTTTGCACGCCACAGAGCGGGGTGTGGTGCGTGTGTGGAAAGAGCATGAGGCTTTGCAGTGAGCTAGGCCTGGGTTTGAGGTCTAATTCTTTCCACATTGATTCAGCAAATATTTATGTAGGGCCTCTTCTGTGCCAAGCCTGTGTCGTGCTACCTTGGGTGGGTCATTTCACTTCCCCAAACCTCTGTTTCCTCTTCTAGTAAGGTTATAAGCCCTTCCTTTTAGCTTCCATGGAGAATTAGAGATAGGGTCTAAAAATGATTTTGCACACAGTAGGGATCAGTAAAAGGTGGTGGCTCTTTTTTATTTGAGGAGAGCCTGCAAATGTCCTAGAGACTAAACTATCTTAAAATTGACAAATGAGAAAACAGGAAAGAGACCGTTAAGATATAAGAAACTAGAAGGAGAGGAGAAATAAACTCCTTAGAAAATATCTTATTTATCATCTTTGGGAGGAAAACTATGGGTAATTAAAAATCAGCATGATTATGAACAGACACAATCTGTTTCTTATTATTTCTTTTCCTAAAGGCCTAAAATATCAGAAGTAGACTAAGTGTTCCCTGGTCCGGTGTTCTTGTTTTAAAGGCAATAGCAGGTGGAAGGGCAAAGGACCACGCTGGCGGCCTCCTCTGCCAAGACTCAGTTGCATCCAAACCCAGATCCCAAATGGCCTCCCCCGACCCTGCACAAGGTCATAGGATGAAAAGCGTCTATAGAAAGCAGCAAAGATAACTGAGATACTGACTCATCTGAAAGAATATTGTTCTAAAGATTTGGTGAACCGAATAAAGGAATAAAGATTTTTAAAGGCAGTTCTGGGAACACCTGTGAGTTGTTTCAGCCCCCTGCTGGTCACCGGGGAGATTCTGGTCAAACTCCTGAGATTTTGGGCAGAAAAAATCCCAAACATAGAAGAGAGAGCATGTCAGGAAAAACAGACTATTTGGGGGAAGAGGACAAAGATGGGTAATAGAAAGGACCAATAGTAACACACTGATAAAGGAAGTTTAAGGAAGAGGGAGCCTATTACAAAAAGGTAATTTCTAATTTATTAAGGTTCTTTCATTTCCCTCTTAGTTATTTGAAGACAGAATTATTGTCCCTACCCAAGAGGGAGGCTAAGCAAAGCAGATAAAAGGTTTTTACCTTTTTTCAAGAGACTCCTGTTATTTCTGAGTACTAATAATTTAAATTTTTTCTTAATATTTTTAATTCAGTGAGTCATATTAAGGCGACACGGTTGTTTCCCCCTGAATTATCTTGCTAGCCCATTCTAGCAAAATTAATGCATTAAATTTTTTTTAATTGAATCACTGTGAATTACACAATTACAAAGTTGTTCATGACTGAGTTTCAGTCATACAATGTTCCCGCACTGGTCCCTTCAGCAATGCACATTTCAGTTTTCCCCCAAGTCCTACACCCAACTCCCCAGCGTGGCTGACACTTTTCCTCTCTCAGCCTATCCCTTTCACTCTGCCTCGAACACCCTTCCCACCCCATTTTCCTTTCAGGCACTGTTGAGCCAGTCAGCACACAGTCAGATAGGGTGATACTCCCCTCTACTGGTCACAGAAACAGTTGCACTAATTAGAACAATCCACAAATTGTCATTACCGGTTTTTCATTAAATCGCTTGGCTTGACTATTAAATCCTTTTTTTTCTGGCTCTGAAATTACAAACTCAGTATATTTCGAAGGAATGGAGGACTGTGTCGGATACGGAGCAGCGAAACCTAAACAAAAACAAATAAAAATGAGCACCGAGAACTGACAAAGGCAGAAAACAGAGTCGCCTTTCATTTGGATTTTTGTTTTGTTTTCTATTGGAGCGACACCAGGCAATTCTCAGAGATTACTCCTGGCTCTGTACTCTGGGCTCGCTCTTGGTGGGGCTCAGAGGACCATATGGGGTCCCTGGTTCACTGTGTGCAAGGAAGACACCCTATCTGCTGTCCCATCTCTCCAGCCCCCCAGAGATGCTTTTTAAAGTTTTATTTTCAATGAAATAGAAGAGAAACATGTCTCTCAACTAGAGATACACGCGAAACCTGCTTTTTAACAAGTATTCCCTTTAATTTCATTGCCACATGCAAATGAATTAAAACATGCAAACCTCCTACTCCACTTCTTAAACTAGTGGATGTGATCCCAATGTTGAAATGTAGAGTCGCAGGGAAGAGGAAGAGAGACAGGGAAGATGGGCTTCCCCAGCAGGAGGGGCAGGAACATCTGTGGAGCAGAGGGGAGGAGCCCAGCAGGGGTCCCCTTGCTCTCCTTCCATAGCGGCAGGTGGGCAGAGCCCATCATCCCAGGCTAGAGGAATCCCGCTAAGGGCTTTCTGTCATCGTTCAGGTGCTGTGCAAGACGAGGTTAAGTTTATCCTTTGCTTTGAACAGACCGGTGCTAAAGAGAAGTAGGGAGTGGGCTGGAGCAGCAGTACAGCGGGGAGGGTGTTGGCCTTGTACGTAGCGTTCTGGGTTCCATCCTCCGCATTCCATATGGCCCCTACCCCAGCACCGCCAGGAGTAATTCCTGAATGCAGAACCAGGAGTTCTGCACTCCTGTGTATCGCTGGGGGGTGACCCAAAAAGCAAAAAATAGACAGACAGCACGAGACAGATTTTGGGCCGGAGCGATAGCCCAGCGGGTAGGGCGTTTGCCTTGCACGGGCGGCCTGTGCCGCCCGGGTGATCCCCGGCATCCCATATGGTCCCGAGCACTGCCAGAGTAATTCCTGAGGAAAGAGCCTGGAACCTTGAGCATTGCCGGGTAGCTAGGTAGACAAAAGAAAAAAAATAGATAGACAGACAGACAGACAGACAGACAGATAGACAGACAGACAGACAGACAGACAGACAGATAGATAGATAGATAGATAGATAGATAGATAGATAGATAGATAGATAGATAGATAGATAGATAAAGAGAAGTTGGGAATCATTTCTAGAAAATCAAGTGAAAACTTTATGTGTGTGGCTTGTGGAAGTAAGCAATGTATCAACCCCTTCACCTTGACTGTCCCTAAACAGGAGAATGTGCACAATTATTATCTCCACAACAGCATCTATCTGCCCAGAAAGCTATTTACACTCTAAGCTCCAGGGGTCATGGAATCTGAGAACAAAATGTAACTAACAGAACCATTTTTCAATACTTAGCTGCTGACAGCTTTTAAGCCTCACCCTTTCCTCTTCCTCTTCTGACCACATCTAAGAAGCTGATGAGAAATCCTGAATGCTCTCTCCTTTGGTACCTGCCCAGAGTTCAAACTATATGAACCCTTGCCCTCGCCTCCAACCTCACTTTTTTTTTTTTGCTTTTTTGGGTCACACCCGGCAATGCTCAGGGGCTACTCCTGGCTCTGCACTCAGGAATTACTCCTGGTGGTGCTCAGGGGACCATATGGGATGCCGGGATCGAACCTGGGCCAGCATAGGTTGGCCGTGTAAGGCAAACGCCCTACCCACTGGGCTATTGCTCCGGCCCCTCACTTTTTTTTTTAAACTACCTTCTCCTCCTCTTTTCTCATCCTCTTCCTCTTCCTTTTCTTTCTTTTTCTTTCTTTTTCTTTCTTTCTTTCTTTCTTTCTTTCTTTCTTTCTTTCTTTCTTTCTTTCTCTCTTTCTCTCTCTTTCCTTCTTTCTTTTTTCTCTCTCTCTTTTTTAATTTTATAATACCACCATGAGATAAACAATTACAAAACTATCCAAGATTGGATTTCACTCATACAGTGTTCCAGCACCCATCCCTCCACCAGTGCACCCTTCCCAGCACCTCTGTCCCAAGATTCCCTCCCGTTCCCCAGCCTGCCTCTATGGGGTTTCTCTCTCTCTTTGTGTTGGGGCCACATCCGAGGGTGCTCTGGGACTCCTCTCAGTTCAGTTTTCAGGGAATGAGTACAAAATTGAAAGATGGAAGGAAGAAGGGAGATCCGTTTTGAGTTTGAAATCATAAGGGACCTTAAAACCTCCTCCTGGAGGTGGAACTGAGCAAGGACATTGGGGTGAGGTTTCAGCAATGCTTACTAAACTCTGTAGACATCCAGGATCATCCGGGTTTTGTAGTCTAACAAAACCAAAGGGAGCAGGAGAGCTGAGCTAGGATGGACAGAGGACGGATGTTCTGAGTAAAACATCTTTCTTTTTCCCCTTCCTCCTCAGCCTCTCATCCATCACATAATCTCTTTCTACCAAGAAAGATCCAACAACTTAAAGCAAGAAGGACCATGGTATTTGCACTATTGATGACTGGAGTTCAAGTTTCCAACAACCCAGCAGAGTGGGACTTTTGTAAAAATGTGGTAAATAAAATAAGATCGTTTCTTCACATCTAAATTTGAGTATGAGGGGACTGGAGCACAGCAGGTAGGGAGTTTGCCTTGCATATGGCCAGGGTTCGATCTCCGGCATCCCATATGGTCCCTTGAGCACCGCCAAGAGTAATTTCTGAGTGCAGAGCCAGGAATAACCCCTGAGCATTGCTGGGTGTGACCCAAAAAGCAAAATAAATAAATAAATAAATAAATAAATATTAAAATTAAAAAATAAATTTGAGGATGAGCTTCTTACTAATACATGGAAATGATAACCTGGTGCTTTTTTTGTTGCTAAATAAATTTCTTCTTCCCCTCACTGGCACGCCCCTAGTTCAATCTTACAGCTCCCTCTCAATCACTCCACAATAAGGAGTGGATACTAATGAAAGCAGTTATCTGATAGGCTTTCGGGATGACCTGAAGTACAACATACTACATTCTCTGAAAATTTGTTCTTATATGATAAAACCAACATAGGTGAGGCATCTCTCCTCCTGCCAAAAATATGTTACTAAATTCACTTTTAGACCTTTGATTATTTTTTTTGGCATCTCTGGAAAATCGGTTGTTCTGTGTTGAGCTGCTCATCTTAGCAAAGTTCTGTGACAACTTCCATTTATTTCATGAGAAACTCAACTACATGTTCCTCTAAGGACCTGAAACAGAAAAAGACACGTTTTATTTTTTTTTCCTTTTTAAATATATTTTATTATACCAAAAGACACGTTTTAGGGATTGTTCACATCCTATTCTTTACGTCTACTGAATGTCCCGACTGCAGGTACACCGAGAAATCTTGTGTGGGGAGACTGAGTACTACCAAGCTCCACGACCCAAAGCCCAAACATGACCTGCAGCAGGAGCGCTGTACCTGGACACCTCTGCGTTCTTCCAGAGCTCCTGAAGACTGGGGTCTCTACGCTCCTCATTATTAGGATCACTTATAACTTTAATCAGAATCAGTTATGAGTGTAAATCTGAATATTGACTATTGATTATAATGTATTAAATAACATAATGAAGATAGAACTATCACCCAAAAGTGTCCCTCAATCTCTTTGCTGTCAAACACTCCCTCCAGCAACCACTGTTCTGCTTCCCACTAAAATTGTTGCCTTTTCTAGACTATAAATATTGTCAGTATTGATATTTTTTTTCATTCATAATAGTGAATCTTTTTTTCTTTTTATGATTTTGGGGCCACATCCAATGGTGTTACCCCTGGGTCTGTGCTCAAGGATGCACAGACCTTGAGCAGGACTCTGGGGATAATATGTGGTACTGGGGAGAAGCCAGGTGAGCTGCCGTAAAGTCAGGAGCCTTAACCCCTGTACCATCTCTCTGGCTCCTCGCCAGAGAATCGCTCGAGATTCTTCCATACTGCCTCGGGTATTAGTACTTGGTTTTAATTACTCCACATGTCACCCCACATGTGCTTGGTAAACCTCATTAATTATAAGTATTCTAGTAGATGTACCCTACTGTCATTTTAATTCATGATTTCATGTGCTTTTTTCGTTTTTGCTACCCACCTACCCTGGTTTGAGGGTCACACCCAGCAATTCTCAGGGGCTACTCCTTTCTACTCTGCACTCAGAAATTATTCTTGATAGTGCTCAGGGAATGGGATGCCAGGGATAGAACCCAGTTATCTGTGTACAAGGAAATCGCCCTGCCCACTGTATTATCTCTCTGGCCCTATTTCCTTGCTTTCAAGTGGCTGATCAAATAGTCTCTACCCATTAAAAATAACAATTTGGTTATCTTATTATTGGGTTATAAACATTCTTATATTCAGAACATATACCCTTTATCATTATATGTTTAAAAAAACTATTTGCTCCCCAGGCTGGAGAAACAGTGCAGATGACTTGAGTTCAGTCCCAGAGGCTAGAGGACATTAAGCACGCAGCACGCGGGGAACCCTGGGTTTGCTTCCCAAGTTTAGTCAAGAGCAGCTTCCAAGTATCACTTCACTTGCATCACTTGTCTTCCTGTTGATCATCGATTTGCTCGAGCAGGCACCAGTAACATCCCCATATGTCCTTTCACATGCTAGTGTAGCCTAAGGGCATCTGCTCACTCCAGGAACATAAAGAGCCTCAAACCATTCCATCAGTTCATGGGAATGAGGACTATAATTGTTACAGTTATTTGGCATATCAAATACGACACGGTTAGCTTGCCAGGCTGGGTATTAGTCCCCAAACTAAACAAAATAAAAATGTTTTAATTGTTACATGTCTTTTTTTTCAGTTGGAGCATGATTTAAAATTCACAGTCAAGTTTTCATGAAGAAATTCCATTTCATTTTGTTCATCTCTTTCATCCCTAAGGAACTTAGAATATTTATAAATACGAATGATTGAACAGTCAAATATTCTACCAGTTCTTTTCTCCTCCACTACCAGTTCCCCATTCTTTTTACTCACCAAAGCAAGTCTCGATAACTTTTAGCTGACAGTACTAATGCTTAATAGTTTGTCAACACTCTGCATAAATTAAAATGTTAAAAAATAGCAGACAGCAGGTAGGGCATTTGCTTTCATGCGCCAACCCAGGTTTGATCCCCCAGCATCCTATACGGTCCCCAAGCACCGCCAGGAGAAATTCCTGAGTGCAGAGCCAGGAGTAACCGCTGAGCATTGCCAGGTGTGACCCCCCCAAAAAAAAAAAAGCAAAAAAAAAAAAACAGCAGAACAAATCAGTAGTGATCAAGTGATCACAGCATAAGTACCACTGCACTATAGAAATGCTTTTAATGTCTATAAAACCAGTTAGCATTCAGTCACCACCATACAGTGCAGTCATGATCTTATCTATTTCCTTACCAACAATAATGCTGTTATTTCTTAAAAAAATCATTCATGTGCTAGAATTATGGGTGATGGCAAATGTGAATACTTTTATTTTTAATATTAGAATTTTTTTAAATTCAAGTAGTGCTTATTTTTCTTTTTGGATCAAACCCTGCAATGCTCAGAGGTACTCCTGGATCTGCACTCGGGGAATTACTCCTGCAGTGCTCTGGACCATATGGGATGCCAGAGATTGAACCAGGGTCAGGCACGTTCAAGGCAAACGCCCCCCCCCTCTAGACTATTGCCCTGGCCCCGACTAGTGCTTTTTAGCCTCTGAAGCCAGAATGAGAATGGTTGCACTGTCCAGGAATGCCTCACTGGTACATGTACTTGCAAACCTGTTAATGGCAGGGACCATGGTCTGGGTTCTATCACTATCACTATCACTATCTTCCCGTTAATCATCTATTTGCTAGAGCGGGCACCAGTAATATCTCTATATGTCCTGTCTCCTGCTAGTAGAACCCAAAGGCATCTTCTTGCTCCAGGAACATAAAGAGCCTCAAACCATTATCATGGGAATGACCTAATATAAATGTTACTGGTATTTGGCATATAAAATACTACACGAGCAGCTTGCCAGGCTTGCCGTGCGGGTGGCATACTGTTGTAGTCACCTCTAAATAAAGCATTTATTGATGAACCGGGCGGCTGCTAGCAGCGGCACGAGCCGGGCTGTAATAGTCTGGTCTGCTGGGTGGAGTTGTGATGAGAGGGAAGTCCGGATGTGGAAAATGGCAGCCCCATGGAGTAGGGGAGGGTGGTCTGGCTTGTTGTGAGGCTCTGCTGGGGTGGCAGGCCAGGGCTAGAACCCGCCATGCCTCCCGGGCACCTCATGAGCAGCTGGGCACAGGGAGAGCAAGTAGCAGCTCTGCCCCATGTCTGAGAGTCTCTGGTTCAGCATACCTTGGCCAGATTGAAAAAAATTTCAATCCGAAATTTCAATTGAAATTTTTTTTCAATCCGGCCCTGGGTTCTAAGAGAAAGAAATAAATATTTACCACCTTCCTAATAAACCTCATTTCGCGTAATTCCCAGGTAGGGAAATTCTTACTGATCAAATATGCCAGTTATTATGCTCTACTACATGATAGTTCTAATTGTGGATAAGCCATTCAAACTTTTGAATTCATTTCCTCTTCCATAAACTCAGAGATAATAGTATTTTCCTCTTCAGGGTTAAATGTTAAGATCTATATGGTGCAGTTAATGCTGCTGGTCTATGGTCATCCTATTAACATCATATTTTAATATACCGACAGGGATAAAATAGTAACAATTTAAAATCAGAACTATCATTTAATGAGAGTTTAAAATCTAAATATCAATGTCTTATATAGAATGGTATGCAACCCTTACAGTGGAAGTATTATCTCCATTTCATAGATTAGAAGACAAGATGAGAGAGATAGAATTATGAGACTCCAGATCACACAGAAAGACATGGAATCAGGGTTTGTACTCAGGAAGTCTGACTTTTATAGTAGTAGTAACCTCAAAATTACCATTTTCTGAATGATAATATGTTGAAATTTGACATTTAGAACCTTGAGTAGGTCTGGATCTTAAAAATCAGGATTTTACAGATAGTTTTCGAAATATAAAATAAGCATTTGTTAGATGGACCTGGAGAGGATCATGTTGAGTGAAATTAGCCAGAAGGAAAAAGACTGATATAGAATGGCTGAATTTATTTGCATTATATATGTATATATATGCATATATGTATATATATGTATATATGTATACAATAATAATACTAATAATAATACCAATGGGAGCTTGCAGCCACATTGGTGGCTCCCAAACACCACAGCCAGCAAGACCAGAAGAGAGATACTCCAGATCCACAGCTGTGCTGGCAACACTGGAAGAGAGACACTCCAGACCCAACCACTCCAGACCCACAGGGGGTGCCACTCGCCCCACGTGGAAGCAGCCCATGGAGTTCCGGAGGGTGGTAAAGGGCTCGGCCAGCTCCAAGGGTTCACTCACATGTGTGGGGAGAGGCCACGCTAGCCAGACTTAGAGCGGGGATTTGGGCTCCTCCTCCCATTCCTCCACCTCCATGACATTGGTTGTGGCTGTGAGCTCCCAGCCACCATAGCCAGCAATCCCAGAAGAGAGACACTCCAGACCACAGCTCTGCCAGCGCGGAGCTTAGATATCCACAGTTTTAAATAGTACTGGAAGTTAGGACCAGGTCTTTCCCAGGATCTTTCACATTTATACACTATATACAGTTCTAGGCAGGTTCTAGCGGTGGCCCATCATCCCAGTGAGCCTAGCAAGAAGCCAGAGGAAACCCCACTTGAGGTCAATCATTCTCAACATCCAGACTCCACAGCTCCTCAGAGTTCCATCCAAGATTAAAGTTGATCTCTCCCTGTTGAGGTTCATCAGTAAATGCTCGAGAAGAGTGTACCACCTACACTGCAGAGCCTGGCAAGCTACCCGTGTTGTAATTTGATATGCCAAAACCAGAAACAATTATGGACCTCATTCCCATGACCTGAAGGAATGGTTTGAGGCTCTTCATGTTCCTGGATTGAGCAGATGCCCTTGGGCTACAATTGCTTACTATGGAGATATTTCTGGTGCCCGCTCGAGCAAATCGATGAACAATAGGAAGACAAGTGATATAAGTGATGATACCAATATCCAAAGTCAGGCAAAACATGGATCAGGAGGTCTTGTCAAAGGTGGAATTTACCACAAATATGTAGGAGTCAAAGGTTACGTAAGAGAGAGAAGGAAACAGTGTGCTAATACTTGTTGAAAGTGGTAATACCAGCCTAGAACTGAGCATTGAATATAGGCAAAACGATACACATGATAACCTCTAAATGTATGTATTGCAATCCACAATGTGAAAGAGAAGGAAGAGAGAAAGAGAGAAAAGAGATAAAGAACCTGCCATAGAGGCAGGCTAGGAGGGGGAGGGAATTGATGACATTGGTGGTGGGAAATGGGCACTGGTTGACGGAGGGGTGCTGGAACACTGTATGACCGAAACCCAGACATGAACATCTTTGCAATTGTATATCTCATGGTGGTATAATAAAATATTTAAAAAAAAAAACAAGTATTTGTAACTGTCTTGAATTTTCAGAGTAATAGGGTTCCTAGAATTTAGTTTGAAAAGCCAAGAAGCAATTTATTGCCATTGCTAGAAGTTTCCTGTCTATATCAGCTGATTCCCTGCCTCTCACACCCTTTCACTTGACTTAATTCCATCCTTTGAAATCAGCTCAGAACAAGTATCCTTTCTCTCCCACAATGTTTTCTGGGTTTTGTTTGTTGTTTTTGCAAGGGTGTTCTCGGAAGAGGTGCCTGGGGGGTCCAGGGCAGGACGTTCAGTGCAAAAACCTAAAGAGGCAATACATGGGACTAGAGAGTTAGTACAATGGGCAGGGGCTTGCCTTGCTTGTGACTGACCTAGGCTCAGTCCCCAGCATCCCTTATGGTCCCCTGAGCACTGCCAGGAATGATCCCTGAGTGCAGGAGCAGGAGAAAGCCCTGACTATTGCTGGGTGTGGCCCCAAGCCCAAAATAAATAATTAATAGGCAATGCAGGCCTGTAGTTCCTGGGACATCCAGGACCACATGGTGGTGCTTAGGGGACCACCAGGGTTCATCCAGGATGCTCCAGAGGTCATGTGGTGCTGGGGACCTAGCCCAGGTCACTCTGGTGACTTTTTAAAATGCAGATCAGAATCTCTCGTCTTTTTGTGAATTCTGTTTGTTTTGCTTTTTTATAAGCAAACATCCACATTTATTAATCCATATATAGAGATAAAAAACAGAAGAACCAAGATGTTATCAAGATATTGTTACATTATGCTGAATCCTGTGAAATTTTTGTTAAATTCAAGAGAGTGTGTGTGAACTCAGTATAAAATGCATTTCTTACTATGGCTCTAAAATCTCTTGATGGCTACTATTTATCAGACCATTCTTCAAGTATTTGAAGGCAACTTTTCTATCCCTCCACCTAAAGACTAATCCTGGGGCCAGAGCGATAGTCCAGCAGGTAGGGCGTTTGCCTTACGTGCAGCCAACCCAGGTTCGATCCCCTGCATCCCATATGGTCCCCTGAGCACCGCCAGGAGTAATTCCTGAGTGCAGAACCAGGAGTAACCTCCTAAGCATCGGCATCGCCGGGTGTGACCCAAAAAAGAAAAATAAAATAAAGACTAATCCTCAGCTACTGAATACCTCCTATACCTCCTGGTAAAGTGGGATTTCTCCTCCTCAGAACACCAGCCATTAAAAATAAACAATGAATGAATGAATTAATTAATTAGTCTGCCATAAAGGCGGGTCCACAGAAGAGCAGCCATTTGCTGGAGTGGACTTGAGACTAGAATTTCCCCCCCCCCTCTCTCTCTCTCTCTCTCTCTCTCTCTCTCTCTCTCTCTCTCTCTCTCTCTCTCTCTCTCTCTCTCTCTCTCTCTCTCTCTCTCTCTGTCTCTCTCTCTCTCTCTCTCTCTCTCTCTCTCTCTCTCTCTCTCTCTCTCTCTCTCTATTCTGAGGACACACCCTCCCCGGAGGGGCTCTGCTTTCTCCCTTCCAGGCATCATCCACTGCCACCCAGCACGCAGGGTGTGTACTGGGGTCGGGGTATCCCACGGAGATAAACTGATCCTCCCTCACCCCCAGATCCGAGGACAGGAACTGCCTCCTACCTCGTAGGTCTCCCGGACTGACTGGCGTCACCAGCCTCCCCGTCACTATGGCAACCCGGACTAGACATTCTTGGAGAAACTCTGGCCAATGACGTGGCCTGTTTCTTTAGCAAGATGTGTTCTTGGCCAATGGTTAGAGGCGTTTCAAAGACCGCAGGGAAACTGCAGAATTTGAAGATTCGGATTACTAAATACGTCAGCACGTCACGGAGGAAACTTAATAGGACCTTATCTAGTCCGACATCCCCCAAATACCAAAAAGTCTTAGAATTTTGCTCATAGCATCCCACTTCAAAGAACAAAAATGAAAAACTAACATTCTCACATCCAGGCCTATTTTTAACCGCTTTTACAAGGGCAGCTTGTAGTGTCCCATGAGACCCTCGTCTCAGGCTCCAGAAAGTCACGGTGACCTTGTTAGCAACCCCCCCTTTCAATCTGGGGTACGATCTAAGCACACATTGCAGGTTGGCCCGGCCTCTGGTCGCACTGGTCACCTCCGCCCGGGGACACCTCGCCCCAGCAGCCACGCTGTGCTCTGGGCAGCGGCTCCAGTATTTGTGCCGTCCACCCTCGCTTCTTCCTCGGGGTCTGACCTATCACCGGATTTTTTCTCCGCCCAAAGGTCTTGTCTCCCTCTGCAACAAGGACGTGCTCTCGACGTCTTTGGGGGGTGGACAACTCAGCCGTGGGTGCGGGCGTGAAACAGACGCTCGAGGTGACAGCTGCAGCCTCGGAAAACAATGGTCAGCGCTGAAGTGCGCCGGGAGGGCTGGTGGGACGCGGCCAACAGGTGTTCCGGAGGCCAGGAGGGACGCCTGCGGCTTGGCCGAGCTGCGGGAAGACTTTTCTGGGGAACCTGGCCCTGAAGGTTAAGGATTTGAACCCACAGCAACCCCCTGGGGTGGGTGGGGGGCCGGACCGTAAGAGTAAACTCCCAGGGGGCGGGCGGCCCCGAGATGGGAGGACTCCCCGCAGGCCGCCCACCTGTGGGGCAGGTGGACGTGAACCGCCGCCTGAGCTCTCCAGAGCAGCCGGAGAAGGTCGGGGCCGGTTCCTGCGCCCTTCTCGTGCCCTCTAGAGGAGACACCCCCAGGTGAGTGGGTAGCTCCGGCCCCCGCAGTCTCGCCGGCCCGGGTGCTGCGCTTCAAGCAAGCTTTGAGACGCAGCCCATTCGCGGCGGTTGTCCCGCCCACCTCCTCCTCGCAGCCACTCGTTTTTGCGAAGTTCTGGCCAGCTACTTGACTGGCAGGCCTTCTGACCAATCATATCCCGGCCTTTGAAAGCAAAACACTGCAGCACCCTGGGCAG